>WBNM01024419.1:0-19294 GCA_013399055.1 Ramphastos sulfuratus | reverse complement strand
CCATTCTATGATCCTATGAGTCATGTTATGGACTTTGATGGGAGGTTTGCTGTAAAGGTTGATACTGTGCTAAAGAAGGGAATATGGCAGTGCTGGAGCATGTAAATTCCAGGCTGGTGTGTGAGTGTGAATTAGAGATGTCTAATTAACCTTTCTAATATTCAACCTGTGCTGCATTCTAAACTGTACCTTCAAAGGGTTCAGCTGAAGGACTGAGTGCTGTCAGTTTAGTCTCTCATTGAGGCCAGCTTTTGACAGAGCACTGCAATACCAGGGAAAACAGTTTTACTCACCCCTAAAACTTGCTGGAACCAAACCCAGGAGGAAGGCAAAAACCCGTGAGAAAGCACAGAGAGAAATAATGAAATAAAAATATAGTCAGAAGAAAACTCACTCCATGGAAGGATGAGATTTACCTAGGTCTGCTCATATCTCTGGATTGCATTCAGTATGCAGGAAAGAAGCAGGTAGTATTTCATCACTAGAAAATTTGGCAGATATGTTATTACTGTCTTCTTCCATTGAAAGGAGCCTCAGTTTTCTTAACTACATCACTACTCTTTATGAACTCTGTTTCAATTCCACCCTGTTTACTCTTATGTCATTCTGGTTCTTATATTTAAAGCAAAAGGTTTGTTCCCAAGTGCTATAAACTGTTTGTGAAAATGCAGAACCTGCTTCTCTATAGAGCTACCTTTTGGTCTAATTTGTCTGGAGTTATCTATAGGAAAGGTGCCTCATTTGAATTGCCTGCTTTAAATATGTATGAGACAGAAAGCCAACTATATCCTGGGCTGCACCAAGAGAAGCATGTCCTGGAAGGCTGATAGGCCTAAATCATGTCCTGGCTTGCCCCACCCTTCTGCTGATGGGGGAAGCAAGGGCAGGAGAAAAACAAAGGCTTGGGGCATTATGTCCATTCCCAGAGTGATAATCAGGTGCCCACAGGTGTTTAGGTGTTTGTTAGTGTCTTGCCCAAACAAGGGTAAGCCAGCCCTGGTTACACCTACTGTGGTCAGCTTTGCAAATGCCACTCTGGTGAATCTGTGGCTAAAGGAGCCTTGGCACTTGGGCAAATCATATCAATTGAGCTAAATTGCAAGCACTTGTGCTGCCTCTGCTATACATTCTGCTCTGCTCAGATGTGCCCTGCCTCACTGTTCTCAGCTTGGACAACCTGTTCTGCTCTGCCC
The DNA here is from genome assembly GCA_013399055.1 of Ramphastos sulfuratus. Lineage (NCBI taxonomy): Eukaryota > Metazoa > Chordata > Aves > Piciformes > Ramphastidae > Ramphastos > Ramphastos sulfuratus. The sequence continues at coordinate 18,101 of WBNM01024419.1, read as the reverse complement.
TCTGCTTCAGACCAGCTTAGCCCTGATGTTTTGGGCTTTAACTACCTGGAAACTTCAGTGCCTCAAGTTTAGCAGGAGAAGGCATTAAGTGCCTCATGATGTGGTGAGAAGTGACACCCACATTGTGCTCTCTGCACATCTGCAAGAGATCTGCCTGCACCTCTGCAAACCTCTATGCCAAGAGGCACCAGGATCAGACCAGAGATCATCTGCCTTTTTCCCAGCACCCTGCTAGAGCCTGGGAAGATCTAGAAGCCTCTCAATGGCTATCAAGAGGCCAAGCAGTTCCAACACTGCCACAAAAGAGCCAGAGACTATCTCAAAAGTTCTACTTCACCATGGTGAGTAGAACAAACTTTCCCTAGAGCTCCAGGTTGCCTATTTATAAGTGGCGCAAAGCCATTTTGTGGCAAAACTTTTTCCAGGTTTTCTGATTTTTCTAAGTTACTAAATTAAATTGCCCATAAGCATCCTTGTGAAGATTTTCCCCAACAAATTAGAACCCAAATGTAACTAGTCTGTATATGGTTCATTTCTAAAAAGCCCTGGCCACAAAAGAACTACATATTTTATAATTCTTGTCTCATTAATTGCCCCAACTAAATCAAAGTGTGGCCAGCAGGTTAAGAGAGGTGATTCTGCCCCTCTACACTGCTCTGGTGAGACCCTACCTGGAGTACTGTGTTCAGTTCTGGAGGCTGTATTACAGGAAAGATCTAGAGGTGCTGGAATGTGTCCAGAGAAGGGCCATGAGGATGATCAGAGGGCTGGAGCTGCTGTAGTGTGAGGACAGGCCAAGAGAGTTGGGGCTGTGCAGTCTGGAGAAGAGAAGGCTCTGAGGAGACCTTTTTGTGGCCTTCCAGCGTCTGAAGGGGGCTTACAGAGAAGTTGCTGAGGGACATTTTAGGGTGTCAGGTAGTGCTAGGACTGGGGGAAATGGAGTAAAACTAGATGTGGGTAGATTCAGATTGGATGTTAGGAAGGAGTTCCTCACCATGAGGGTGGGGAGACACTGGCACAGGTTGCCCAGGGAGGTGGCAGAATCCTCATCCCTGGAGGTTTTTAAGGCTGGGCTGGATGTGGTTCTGATCAACCTGATCTAGTGTGAGGTGTCCCTGCCCATAGCAGGGGGTTGGAACCGAATGATCCTTGAGGTACCTTCCAGCCCTGCAAATTCTGTGATTCTATGCCATTGGAATAGAGATGTATTACAGGAAGAGTGGAGGTCTGTGTCACAGTGCTGGAAATCATCTAAGCACCACCAATAAATGAGACACTGAATAGCCACAAGGCTTGTGTGCCCTCAAGTGTGTTGCTGTTCACTCCTCTTCTTGTCACTCAAATACTAAAATCTCCTCCTACTAAAATTCACTGTATTCTTCTCACTGAATGCATAATAAAATCACAGTTCTTTATAAAGAGCTTTTTGTCACAAGGGAGAGATTTAGCCTCTAAGTGTTGATTGAACTCAGTTGAGACAGAGGTAGATGCGTGAGCAAAATTTAAGCTGAAGAGTGGAGTTTAAAAGTTTGGTTTGAAAAATGAAAGCATATTTTTCCCCTCATGTTTAGGTAAAATATCATAGTATCACCAAGGTTGGAAGAGACCTCAAAAATCATCAAGTCCAAGCCATTACCACAGACCTCAAGACTAGACCATTGCACCAAGTGCCACGTCCAAACGTGCCTTGAACACCTCCAGGGACGGTGACTCCACCACCTCCCTGGGCAGCCCATTCCAGTGGGGAATGACTCTCTCAGTGAAGAACTTTCTCCTCACCTCCAGCCTAAACTTCCCCTGGCACAGCTTGAGACTGTGTCCTCTTGTTCTGGTGCTGGTTGCCTGAGAGAAGAAAGCAACCTCCTGCTGGCCACAACCACCCTTCAGGTAGTTGTAGACAGCAAGAAGGTCTCCCCTGAGCCTCCTCTTCACCAGGCTAAACAATCCCAGCTCCCTCAGCCTCTCCTCATAGGGCTTGTGCTCGAGGCCTCTCACCAGCCTCGTTGCCCTTCTCTGGACACATTCAAGCACCTCAATGTCCCTCTTAAATTGAGGGGCCCAGAACTGGACACAGTACTCAAGGTGTGGCCTAACCAGTGCAGAGTACAGGGGGAGAATGACCTCCCTGCTCCTGCTGGCCACACTATTCCTGATGCAGGCCAGGATGCCATTGGCCTTCTTGGCCACCTGGGCACACTGCTGGCTCATGTTTAGGCGGGTGTCAATCAGCACCCCCAGATCCCTTTCTGTTTGGCTGCTCTCCAGCCACTCCGACCCCAGCCTGTAGCTCTGCATGGGGTTGTTGTGGCCAAAGTGCAGCCCCCAGCACTTGGATTTGTTGAAAGCCATCCCCTTGGACTCTGCCCATCTGTCCAGGCGCTCGAGGTCCTGCTGCAGAGCCCTTCTGCCCTCCAACCCACCAACATCTGCCCCCAGCTTGGTGTTATCTGCAAACTTGCTGGTGACTGACTCGATGTCCTTGTCCAGATCATCAATGAAGATGTTAAAGAGGATGGGGCCCAGTACTGATCCCTGGGGGACAGCGCTAGTGAGAGGGTGGTTTTTGCTGTGTTCTGAGTGAAGTTGGCAATGAGGTGCTTCTCTAGTTTTATGTGAGCGCAAGCATTTACACACTGGTGATGGTGTAGAAAGCTGCCCTGTGGTTTTGTGATGTACCCTGTTCGTGTTACATGAAGGCATTGGCCTTGGGAATCACAGAATCATAGAGCTGCTTTGCCTGGACAAGACATTTAAACTGCATGTTAGGAAGAAGTTCTTTGCAGTGAGGGTGGTGAGACACTGGCACAGGTTGCCCAGGGAGGTTGTGGCTGCTCCCTCCCTGGAGGTGTTGAAGGCCAGGTTGGAGGAGGCCTTGAGTGACTTGTACTAATGGGAGGTCTCCCTGCCGATGGCAGGGGGTTGGAACTGGATGATCTTTGAGGTCCCTTCCAACCTTACCATTCTATGACCTCTAACATCCAGTCCAACCATCAACCCTAAGATCATCATGGCCAATAAACCTTGTCCCAAAGTGCCACAGCCACGTGCTTCTTGAACACCTCCAGTGATGGTGACTCCACCAGCTCCTTGGGCAGCCTATTGCACTGCCTGACCATAAGAATTCTATCACCTGATACCAGAGAGAAGAGACCAATGCCCACCTTGCTCCAACCTCCTTTCAAGGAGTCGTAGAGAGCCATGAGATCTCATTTCAGCCTTCTCTTCTCCAAACCAAACAACCTCAGTTCCCTCAGCTACTCCTCATAAGACTTGTTCTACTGACCCTTCACCAGCTTTGCTACTGTTCTCTGGACATGCTCCAGCACCTCAATGCCCTTCTTGTAGTGAGAGACCCAAATCTGAATGCAGTGTTTGGGGTGTGGATGCCCCAGTGCCACGTAGGTGGCATGGTTCCCTATTGCTGCTGCTCATGCTATTGCCATGCTGTTGGCCTTCTTGGCCACCTGTGCACACTGCTAGCTCATGTTCAGCCAGCTGTCAACCAGCACCTCTGGGTCTTTTTCTGCCAGGTGTCTTTGCTGCTATGATTAACAGCAGACCATCAGTTTTGTGTTAAGTTTGTCAGTTCTTGTAACTGAGGCCTCTCAGGCTTGCTTGTTCTGGACTTCTTGTGACTTCTCTGAAGCTTTGTCTTAGGTAGCTTTGCTTTTACCATAATTTTTCTAACTGACCAAGTGCCTGAGGCAAGCTTGTTCTAATTTGTTGTTGATCTGCATACTGTGCCACCACAGTTTCATGATCACAAGTGATGTGCAGAAATCCTGTCCTGGTGTTTTAATGGAGGCCTTGAAGGATAGAGGTACAGGAGACATGTGGAGGTGCACAGGCACAAGGTGCTGCTGGGTTGTGGTCATGCAAAGAAATAGAGACCAACCAAGCTGGGCCAATCTGGTTGTAATATGGAGCTCCAAAGTGATGTGGGAAGAACTGGATGTAAAAATGTTAGCAAATGTGTATTTAAAAAACACTGCCCCTTCTTTGCTCATCCTGGAGTGAGGAAGAAAAAGGAACCAGCATGAACCTCTGATTTCTCCCAGCAAGAGCTAGTGACAGTTACAGCTGTCTAACCACCCCAAAACCAGCAGGGAACCCCTGGCTGAAGGATGTAAGTGAGGGAGAGCATAAGAGTAGAAAGGCAAAGATTTGGATATGCACACACAAATTTCCTCATCCTTCCTTCTGCAAGAGCTAATCCTGACTAATTGTGGTGACAATCATTAGCAGGCAGACTGAGAGCAAATTATTTTTCTGTACTTCAAATAGAAATGAAAGGTCACAGAATTGTCATGGTTGGAAGGGGCTTCAAGGATCATCCAGTTTCAATCCACCTGCCATGGGCAGGGACACCTCACACTAGATCAGGTTGATCAGAGCCACATCTAGCCTGGTATTAAAAACTTCCAGGGATGAGGCTTCCATCACCTCCCTGGGCAACCTGTTCCAGTGTCTCACCACCTTCATGGTGAGGAACTTCTTCCTAACATCCAGTCTGAATCTACCCACTTCTAGTTTTGCTCCATTCCCCCCCAGCCCTATGACTACCTGACATCCTAAAATGTCCCTCACCAACTTTCTTGTAGCCCCCTTCAGATACTGGAAGGTGAAGAACTCATGATGAAGAGCTTCCTCCCAATCTTCAATTTCCCTCCTCTGGCTTGGATCCATGCATCCATCCCAGTCTTATCACTAGCTCACACCCTACAAAGTGCCTCCCCAGCTTTCTTGTTGCCCCCTTCAGATACTGGAAGGTGAGGAACTCATGATGAAGAACTTCCTCCCAACATACAATCTCAATCTCCCTCCTCTAACTTGGATCCATACATCCCAGTCCTATCACTACCTGACACCCTAAAATGTCCCTCACCAACTTTCTTGTAGCCCCTTTCAGATACTGGAAGGTGAAGAACTCATGATGAGGAGCTTCCTCCCAACATTCAATCTCCCTCCTCTAACTTGGATCCTTCAATCCCTGTGCTATCACTACCTCACACCCCAAAAAGTCCCTCAGTTACTTACTTGTAGACCCCTTCAGATACTGGAAGGCCACAATAAGGTCTCCTCAGAGCCTTCTTCTCTCCAGACTGAGCAGTCCCAGCTCTCTCAGCCTGTTTCTCTATGCTTCCTCTTTAGCTGTAAAACAAGGTTCGAATATTGTAAGGCTAAGGCTTTCTTTTTCAGGGGAGAAATACCTCTAGATCTGAAAGCCTGCTGAAATCTCTCTGCTTTCACGCTCAGAAGGGATGCCAGGATACAATCCTTTAATTCCATCTTTAAAAAAAAATCAGATGAATAAGAAATCAGTCACCATGAATATAGTGCCAGAAGCCCATATCGAGTACAGGAGTAGAGATTGATTGCTCAGTGCTTCTGCACAGAGGTACTCTGCAGGAAATCTGCATCACAATACCTTGCTTCCTATTGGATTGGATTTAATAAAACAAACCAGAGGGTCAGCATTTTTTTTTTTTCCACAGATTACTCTTCCACTGATGGCTAGATAGATTTCTCTCTAAAAATAATGTTATTCTGCAGCTGAGGAGTAGAGAATGTTCTTCCAGTTACTGCACAATCAGCAGTGCTTTGCCATCCATTTCTCCAGCATGTGTGTTAAAATGATCCCTCTTATGAATCTGGCAACGTCTCAGCAGCATGGCTGAGAATAGCAAGGGTGGATGTGAGCCATAAACCAAGAGTTAGGCTCTCTTTTAGTTAACAGCAGTGCTTTATACTTGACTGGGTCAAGATTCTGGCATCAGGTACTCATGACTTTGGTGCTTTAGCTTCCTTTATTATGATGAGAGAAATAGAATCATAGAATGGTAAGGTTGGAAGGGACCTCAAGGATCATCTAGTTCCAACCCCCTGCCATAGGTAGGGACACCTCCCACTAGGACAGGTCACTCAAGGCCTCCTCCAACCTGGCTTTGAACACCTCCAGGGAGGAAGCAGCCACAACCTCCCTGGGTAACCTATGCCAGTGTCTCACCACCCCCACTGCAAAGAACTTCCTCCTAACATCCACTTTCAATCTCCCCTCTGCCAGTTGAAACCCATTGCCCCTTGTCCTGTCATTATAAGCTCTTGTCAATCGTCCCTCCCCAGCCTTCCTGTAGGCCCCCTTCAGATACTGGAAGGCTCCTGAGAGGTCTCCTGGAAGCCTTCTCTTCTCCAGGCTGCAGAGCCCCAACTCTCTCAGCCTGTCCTCATAGCAGAGCTGCTCCAGCCCTCTGGAGGCATTTTCTTTATTATGATGAGAGCAATGCCAGGAGGTTGGTGCAGTCCCTTCCCAACCACCACCCTGCGCAGGCTGCACAGAACCAGAACAAAGGTTGGATGAGGCTTTGAGCAACCTGTTGTAGGGGGAAGTGTCCCTGCCTATGGCAGGGGATTGGAACTAGATGATCTTTGACATCCCTTCCAATCTAAATCATTCTATGATTTAAGCCTTACTTGTCAGCTTGGTTTTGTTCAATGCTGGGAATATGGCAGCATAACAGTTGTAGATCCAAATCATTTAATGGCTGGTGCTCAGGGAGGAAGAGGATTACACAGAGCTGTGCCTGGACTTGGAGGTGTGTTGGGGTGATTGCTTTGTGACTGAACTCTGAACACCTGAAATGCTCAGTCTGTTTTGAATTCTGCAACTGTGATGCAGTTCTAGGCAAAATGTCATATTACACTGATGGGACCTGCTTGGACTTAGTCTGATGTTACAGGTGAAGAGTTAAAAGCACTATGACTGTTATCCAAATCTTTGGGGTTTTGGACATACTCATAAAATGGAATCATAGAAAGGTCAGGGCTAGAAAGCACCTCAAGGACCATCCAGTTCCAATCCACCTGCCATGAGCAGGGACACCTCACACTAGATCAGGTTGATCAGAGCCACATCTAGCCTGGCCTTAAAAACTTCCAGAGGTGAGGCTTCCACCACCTCCCTGGGGAACCTGTGCCAGTGTCTCACCACCTCCATGGTGAGGACCTTCTTCCTAACATCCAGTCTGAATCTACCCACTTCTAGTTTTGCTCCATTCCCCCCACCCCTCTCACTACCTGACACCCTAAAATGTCCCTCACCCACTTTCTTGTTGCCCCCTTCAGATACTGGATGGTGAAGAACTTCCTCCCAACATCCAATCTCAGTCTCCCCTTCTCTAGCTTGGATCCATCTGTACCAGTCCTATCACTACCTCACACCCTACAAAGTGCCTCCCCAACTTTCTTCTAGACCCTTGTAAGGCCACAATTAGGTCTCCTTGGAGCCACCTTCTCTCCAGGCTGACCAACCAGGAGTTTGTTTAGAGTTTGTGTTGAATAAGAAGCAAAATATGCTTGCAAAAGGGGCATAAAAGAAACTCATAGCATGTTAGATTTGAATCTGCTAATCTATAAACTGCACTTTGTCTGACAAGTTGAAGAAAAGGCCTCTGTGATCTGGAGTTGTAAGAAATGAATGGGTTGCCCTGGCACATATATTCATCTTGCTTCTGATTGGGAAAGCAATACGATCTACAGCTCAGCCTGTCAACAACTCATATAACATGTTTGTGACTGCCACTTGCATCACCTTTAGGTGTTAATAAATCCATCAGGAATTATATCTGCAAGCAAAAAAGGCAGGGGAGGAGTTACCCAGTGGCAGGCAGTACATTTTAAAGGCAAAAATAGCATTGCTCATGACCTATTAAATACATCCTGTTATGTGCATGTACCAAATAGAGTAGCCTGGCTGTGGAAAACCTGGTGGCTTATAGTAGCCTTACAATATCTGAAGGGGGCTACAGGAAGGCTGGGGAGGGACTATTGATAAGGTCTTGCAATGCCAGGACAAGGGGCAATGGGTTTGAACTGGCAGAGGGGAGATTGAAACTGGATGTTAGGAGGACGTTGTTTGCAGTGAGGGTGGTGAGACACTGGCACAGGTTGCCCAGGGAGGTTGTGGCTGCTCTCTCCCTGGAGGTGTTCAAGGCCGGGTTGGAGAAGGCCTTGAGTGAGCTGTACTAGTGGGAGGTGTCCCTGCCTTTGGCAGGGGGCTGGAACTAGATGATCCTTGAGGTCCCTCCTATATTCTATGCTGCCTGAAACGTGTTGCTTTGGATCCACAGCAAATGTCAGAAAGAAAAATCAAGGAGTTATCACTGCACTTGCAGCCCAGAAAACCAACCCTATCCTGGGCTGCAGCAGGCTAGCAGGTCCAGGGAGGTGATCCCCTGTACCCCACTCTAGTGAGACCCAGCCTGGAGCATTGTATTCAGTTCTGGAGCCTTACAGGAAAGGTCCAGGGACGTCATCCCCTCTACACCACTCTAGTGAGACCCAGCCTGGAGCACTGCATCCAGTTCTGGAGCTTCTCTTATAGGAAAGATCCAGAGGTGCTGGAAGGTGTCCAGAGAAGGGCCATGAGGATGTTCAGAGTGCTGGAGCTGCTGTGTTGTGAGGTCAGGCTGAGAGTTATGACTGTTCAGTCTGGACAGGAGAAAGCTCCAAGGAGACCTTCTTGTGGCCTTCCAGGCTGAGAAACAAGAAAGCTGGGGAGGGACTTTTTAGTGTGTCAAGTAGTGACTGGACTAGGGGGAATGGATCCAAGGTGGTAGAGGAGAGATTTAGATTGGATGTTACCAGTTATCAATAAGTTCTTCATCATGAGGGTGGTGAGACACTGGCACAGGTTGCCAGGGAGGTGGTGGAAGCCTCATCCCTGGAAGTTTTTAAGGCCAGGCTGGATGTGGCTCTGGGCAACCTGATCTAGTGTGAGGTGTCCCTGGCCATGGCAGGTGGATTGTAACTGGATGATCCTTGAGGTCCCTTTCAGCCCTGACAGTGCTGTGATTCTGTGATGGTTCCAGAAGAATATGTGCTGTATATCTTCATAATAAAGCAGTCTGGATTCTATGATTTCTGAGTGACATAGAGCACTAAGTCTCTCTCCCCTACTTTTGCAGCAGCTGTCTTGCAGAGTGAAACATGGAAAGCTTCATCATGTTTTCTCTTCTTAAGACTCCCTTGAGGCTGTAGTGCTCACACACCAGTGGCCTCTGTTGCTTTAAGGATCCAGATCAGGAGGAGTAAAACTTTCTGTGATAGTTTTTGCACATAAAGGGAATAAAGTGCTTAAGGGGAGAAACCTGAGTGCATGTTGCAGCTTGCAACACTGTTAACCATATCCAAGTCAAAGTGGTTATCCTCCTGACCTTCCAGCTCCACACTCTGCTCCAGGAGAATTCCTGTGTGAGCTGCCAGAACTGACCTTTAAAAAAAATATAGGTTACCTATTGGTGCAATTATAAAAAAGCCCCAATCCAACAGATGTCTTCCCACCACACCACCAACACCCTCAATGCATTTGGTTCTGCACCAAAAAATACATATTAGGTGTGGAAATTAACTAGGAGCATCCCATAGACTTTTTGTCTCCTCTGGACACCTTTTGCCTGGTAGAGCTGTGAAGGTCTTGAAGTTGAGTGTAGTGTCAAAGTACAGATGCTCAATTTGCTCTGTCAAAGTCAACCAGGGGTGTAAATAATGAGTTCTGCCCCACACAGTGCCTTGGTGACCTTGTCAGCAAAGTGCTCCCATGGTACTTCTACCAGCAGTGATGTTGGAGTCTTGTCTCACCAGTGCTACCTACATTGGAGACAAGGTTATGTGGCTCTGCTCTGTGGGCGGCTGGGTGGCAAGGTTCTTACACCTGGGAAACGTGCCAGATGTGAGCTTGGGAGCCAGATGTGAGCTTGGGAGCCAGATGTGAGATTGACAATCATAGAGTCGTAGAATGATAAAGTTGGAAGGGACCTCAGGTATTATCTAGTTCCAACCCCTTGCCATAGGCAGGGACACCTCCCACTAGTACAGGTCACTCAAGGCCTCCTCCAACCGATAGTAGCCAGTATCAGATGTGAGGTTGATCTGCCCTTGCAGTAGTAGAGCACAGACCCTGTCAGTCAGTGAGTATCTGAAGCTTCCTCTTGCCTTGCATGGTGACTTCTGATGAAGAGAGAAAGGAGATTTAGGGGGGAACCTTATCACACTCTACAACTACCTGAGAGGAAGTTGTAGTGAGGTGGGGGTCAGGCTCTTCTCCCAGGAAACTTGTGCCAAGATAAGAAAGTGTGGCCAGAAGCTGTGCCAGGGGAGTGTTAGGCTGGATGCTGACAGGATCACAGGATGTCAGGGGTTGGAAGGGACTTCTTGAGGTCTTTGAGTCCAATCCCCTGCCAGAGCAGGACCACAGAATCTAGCACAGATAATCTAACCTAGAAGCACTTCCTACTGGAAAATAAATTAGACACTGGAATGGGCTGGCCAGGATGGTGTTGGAGTTGCTGTCCTTGGAGGTGTTTAAGGCAAGCTTGGATGTGGCACTTAGTGCCGTGGTCTGGTCGATGCAGTGGTGTTAGGTCATCGGCTGGAAGTGATGATCTCAGAGGTCCATTCCAGTGTTAATAACTCACTCTGTGATTCATTCATCTGCCTAACCTATGGCCTCTGGACCTCAAACCTGGGTGGTAGGAATTTCAGGGGCTTGAGCATGTTAGTCAGTATGATCCCAGTAGGCATAAGAGGTGAGAGCTGAAAAAAAAAAAAAAAATTAAGCAAACCAACCAAAAAACCCTCAAAACCCTTGTAATTATTTTTAAGTGTTCATAATATTTTGATAGTGTTTTGTTTTTGTTGGTTTTTCTTTCCAATGAACCACCTATGCTATGCCACAACAGATTGCTAGCAGCAGATGAAATGGCATTATTAGCTTTCTACTCCTGAAGGTGAGTGTTCAGGCTTGGTTTTGTCATATCAAACAATTTGCTAATTCCTCTTTGGCTTGCGCTGACTCATTCTAGACTGCTCTGCTCCTTCACCCGCAGCAAAATGCCAATAAAGGCATTTATGGAATCATCCTGTTGAGGTTTCTTTCAGGTGTCTTTGAAGACACTGGCCTCAAGGATACATATAGCCTTGTGGTGTATCTACACAGGTGGCAACTTAATGTAGGATCTCTACAGATGTTTGATCTCAGAGATGTTTGATGAATTCTGCAACTGAACTCTCAAATTATTTCGGCTGCAGACCTGGAATATATTTTTTGATTAATTCTGCAACTGAACTCTCAAAGTCCAGTGCCAAGTGGCATCCCTCAGGCGTCAGGGGTCAGTGCTGGCACCAGTGCTGTTTGACATCTTTGTCAGTGCCATGGACAGAGGAATCAGTGCAGCCTCAGCAAGTNAGAGGGGAGATTGAAAGTGGATGTTAGGAGGAAGTTGTTTGCAGTGAGGGTGGTGAGACATTGGCAGAGGTTGCCCAGGGAGGTTGTGGAGCACAGAATCACCCAATGTGATCAAAGATCACATTCTGTGCTTCGCACCCTCCCTGTAGATGTTCAAAGCCAGGTTGGACGGAGTCTTGAGTGACCTGTACTAGTGGGAGGTGTCCCTGCCAAAGGCACAGGGTTGGAACTAGCTGATCTTTGAGGTCCCTTCCAACCTTACCATTCTATGATTCTATAAATCAGGAATTTAACCAAATTACTTCAGGGGAAAAGTAATTTTTTTTTTATTGTTTTTTCTATGTGATTCAAATGGAGTTATTTCTTTTGAAAAAAAAATTAACTCTATAATAACCACCAACTCCAATGATACCAAAGAACAACTTGTTAAATTCAGGGGCCAGGGTTCTTCATCTGGGCTGTAATAAACCTCACTGTCAATACAGATGAAGGGACCTGATGGAGTGGCAGGGGGGGGGTTCGTCTGGATGATCTCTGGAGGTCCCTTCCAACCTCTAACACTTTGTGATCTTGCAGTCTTAAAAAAAACCAACATACTAGCAGTTGGAGATGTATTGGGGGATTAGAGACAGTGTGCATAATCATAGAATGGTAAGGTTGGAAGGGACCTCAAGGATCATCCAGTTCCAACCCCCTGCCATAGGCAGGGACACCTCCCACTAGTACAGGTCACTCAAGGCCTCCTCCAACCTGGACTTGAACATCTCCAGGGAGGTTGTGGAGCACAGAAGCACAGAATGTGATCACATTCTGTGCTTCTGTGCTCCACAACCTCCCTGGGCAACCTGTTCCAGTGTCTCACCACCCTCACTGTAAAGAACTTCCTCCTAACATCCAGTCTAAATCTCCCCTCTGCCAGTTTAAACTCATTGCCCCTTGTCTTGTCCTGATCCATGTCTAAATGTGTGTTCTTTAGCACTTTTTTATTTTGCACTCTGGCAGCAGACTATCTTGGGCAAGATCTGCAGAAGGATGTGCTTATTCTGGTAGAATTTCCTGCACAGGATAGCATTTTATGTTTCAAATAGAAATAGTTTGATCTGAACCTGGTTTGGAGGCTTCATTGAAGATTCCTGTTGGCTTTAGCATTTAGTTTACCTGGGGCCACAGCTACTGCTTCTCTGGGTGATGCTGTTCATAGGTTTGTACTGGTGCGAAAGGAAAAAAGTTAACATTGAGAGAAAGGTGTTTCATTGAAGCTCTGTGGCCTTCAGAGGTGGAAAAGAAAAATCTGGTGATGGAAGTGAGTAATTTGTAGGTACTGTGATCCTTAGGCACTTCTCATTATGGTGAGGTTAGCAATTACTTGGTTTATGTATTTATTATTAACAATATAGATTAGTGATATTGTGATCACTTATCATTACTGACAAATTGCCAGAAATATGTCTGTCAAGAATTATTACTGTTGTTTATAAGTGATAGGACAAGAGGAAAATTACATTGTTTTTATTACTGTTGTTTATAAGTGATAGGACAAGAGGAAAATTAAATTGTTTTGTCAAGATTAGAATGCCTTTCAAGTAAAATTTACTATTCAAGCATGTGGTGCAGGAAGAGACTAAGGATTTACAGCCATGCAGGTGAATCAGCAGACAAAAGCTTTTTTGCTATCAGTTGTGAATGTCAAGATTTAAAGTACAGCTGCAGTTGCTTATGTTAAGTTTTAGGGAATCATAGAATGGTCTGAGCTGGACCTCCAAAGGTCATCCAGTCCAACCCCCTCTGCACTCAGCAGGGACATCCTCAACTGGATCAAGTTGTCCAGAGCCCTGTCCAGCCTCACCTTTGTTATCTCCAGGGATGGGACCACAACCACTTCCCTGGACAACATGTTTAAGAGTACCCTCAGAGTAAAGACCCCACCCCTAACTAACTTCCAGTCTAAATCTGCTCTGCTCTAGTTTGAAGCCTCAGCCACCTCTGTGGGCAGCCTGTTCCAGTGTTTTACTACCCTCATGGTGCAGAACTTGTTCTTAACATCCAGTCTAAATCTTATCTTTTCTAGTTTGAGGCCATTGCCCTTGTCCTATCACTACAGGCCCTTGTAAATAGTCGTCTTCTGCCTTTCTTGCAGGCCCCCTTCAGGTATTGGAAGGTCACTATTAGGTCTCCCTGGAGCCTTCTCTTCTCCAGGCTGAACAACCTCAGCCTGTTCTCACAGCAGAGCTGCTCCAACTCCCTGATCGTTTTTGTGGCCCTCCTCTAGACCTGCTCCATCAGGTCCATGTCCTTCCTGTGTTGGGGGCTCCAGAGCTGGATACAGCACTCCAGGTGAGGTTTCAGCAGAACAGAGTATCACAGTATAAGCAAGGTTGGAAGGGACCTCAAAGATCATCAAGTCCAAGCCATTACCACAGACCTCAAGACTAGACCATGGCACCAAGTGCCACGTCCAAACGCGCCTTGAACACCTCCAGGGATGGTGACTCCACTACCTCCCTGGGCAGCCCATTCCAGTGGGGAATGACTCTCTCAGTGAAGAACTTTCTCCTCACCTCCAGCCTAAACTTCCCCTGGCACAGCTTGAGACTGTGACCTCTTGTTCTGGTGCTGGTTGCCTGAGAGAAGAAAGCAACCTCCTGCTGGCCACAACCACCCTTCAGGTAGTTGTAGACAGCAATAAGGTCTCCCCTGAGCCTCCTCTTCTCCAGGCTAAACAATCCCAGCTCCCTCAGCCTCTCCTCATAGGGCTTGTGCTCAAGGCCTCTCCCCAGCCTCGTTGCCCTTCTCTGGACATGCTCAAGCACCTCAATGTCCCTCTTAAATTGAGGGACTCAGAAATGGACACAGTACTCAAGGTGTGGCCTAACCAGTGCAGAGTCCAGGGGGAGAATGACCTCCCTGCTCCTGCTGGCCACACCATTCCTGATGCAGGCCAGGGTGCCATTGGCCTTCTTGGCCACCTGGGCACACTGCTGGCTCATGTTTAGGCAGGTGTCAATTAACACCCCCAGATCCCTTTCTGTTTGGCTGCTCTCTCTCTCTGCTGGCACCAGATCCAATCACTACTTTGGATGCAGCCTGGGATTTGATTTGCCTTCTGGGAAGGGAGAAGCCTTTTTCATGTGCATGCAAGAAGAAGGAATTTCAGTACCTGGTACTTTGTAATACGTTGTGGCTGTACCTGATCTTGCAGCAAGTGCTGTGCTTGTTGGCTTTTCCTTCCCAAGCTGCAGGAAGTCTCTTACTTAGATATTTGCAGTCTTAGCTCTATTGCTAGATTTCCTCTCAAACTGCTGGAGAAGCAATACTAGTTGTGAAAAGCCATGGTTCATCTTTATCACAGCAGTTTCAGCTGGATCAAATAGTTTTGTGATCTCCATTTAGCTGGGAAATAAAAAAGACAGGCAGGAAGCTATCTACCAAAACTTTGTCAAAATGCAATGCCCCAGATTTTAGAAATTACTTCTGGGAATAATTCCAGTTGATGATAACCATTTTAAGACTTCTTTTATGCCACTATGCTTAATTACCCATGCAAATATGTATTAGAACTTAAAAACACCATAGGATGCAGTAAAAATGAAAGGGGAATGTGTTTGCTTGTAGATACAACAGCAATGATTTTGTTCTGTGATGTGTACACAGTACCAACTAGAAATCTAAATGACAGCATCAGTGTTTGTGTGACACTTCACAGTACTGCTTCTGCCCCTCCTGGTCCTTCTAGGTGGGAGTTTCAAGATCCAGGTGGTGATATGCTGAAGAGTCCCTTTGCTTTCTGTGCTGTGGGCATGTTTGTTTGAAGGCTGCTGAAGTGGTGGATGTCCTCACTGGTGTTTCTTTACCTGCTCTAAGTGGAATGGCATAGGCAGGTGAACTTCACAGAATGGCATGAGTTGGAAGGGACCTCCAAAGCTCATTCAGTCCAACCCACTCTGCACTCAGCAGGGACATCCTCAACTAGATCAGGTTGCCCAGAGCCCTGTCCAGACTCACCTTGAATATCTCCATGGATGGGGCCTCAACCATCTCCCTGGGTAACTTGTTCACAGTATCACAGTATAGCAAGGTTGGAAGAGACCTCAAAGATCACCAAGTCCAACCCACTACCACAGACCTCAAGTGTTTNCTCCAACAGTTCCATGTCCTTCCTGTGCTGGGGGCTCCAGAACTGCACACAGGACTGCAGGTGGGGTCTGAGGAGAGCAGAGCAAAGGGGCAGAATCCCCTCCCTTGCCCTGCTGCCCACACTGCTCTTGCTGCAGCCCAGTACTCAGTTGCTGTCTGGGCTGCACTCACACTGCAGCCTCATGTTGAGCTTTTCATCACCCCAGACCCCCAGGGTCTTTTCCTCAGGGCTGCTCTCAGCCATTACCCACCTAGTGGAGGTAAAGAGCATCAATTGACAGGGACCTGAAGCAGGTTTTTCTGGCCCTCTGTGCTGCCATGTGCACATTGGTTTTGTTGTGTTTGCAGAGTATTTCTGCGTTTAGTGTCCTTGCAAAAGGTCAAATAGAAGGAAAGAAAGATGCTACTGAACAGGATGCTCTTCATTTGAGACAAGATGCCCAACATAATGTGAAAAGAGAATGGCCATGTTAAAATAAGTTGTTTTGGAGCAATTATAGCCTATTGTGAGCAGGTAAAACTTCTGTGCAGCTTTGTCTTTATGCTGGCATGTCCCTCTGGTCCTTTTTTTCAATACTTAGCTTCTTTAGCATTGCTCTGTTTCTGTTTTGTCAAAACTTAGCCCCTTTAGCATCCCTCTGGTCCCTTTTTTCCAATACTTAGCCCCTTTAGCATCCCTCTGGTCCCTTTTTTCCAATACTTAGCTCCTTTAGCATCCCTCTGGTCCCTTTTTTTCAATACTTAGCCCCTTTAGCATCCCTCTGGTCCCTTTTTTTCAATACTTAGCCCCTTTAGCATCCCTCTTGTAGCTCTTGTGTTGCAGAAGTCAGATCCTCCAGGTGAATAATGTGAAAAGAGAATGGTCATGTTAAAATAAGCTGCTTTGGAGCAATTATAACCTAATGTGAGCAGGCAAAACTTCTGTTGAAGCTTTGTCTTTATGCTGACATGTTCCTCTGGTCCTTTTTTTTCAACACTTTGCCTCTTTAGCATTCCTCCTGTAGCTCTTCTGTTGCAGAAGTCAGATCATCCAGGTGAGCATCTAGAACACTGTTGTTTGGGAGCAGTACTCAGACAGTACTTGATACAGGAGAAACCTCTGTGGAACAAAGCAGGGCCTTATGCTGTTCTGGTTCAAGCCCAAAGTTTGCCCCCCAGTGCCAATTTAAAGTTGTCCAACTTTGATAGTGTGACACCACATGTCATCACTGCAACTGTCACCTGCCTGAGGCAAGGAGGAGTACTGGTTGGGTTTCCAAGAGGATTATCATCATGGGAGGGCGAACCTTAGCATCTCTCAGTTCACATTCATCACCAAAAGGTCAAAAAAAAAAAAAGTATTCCTTTGAAACAATTTTAAAAGCATCTTAGTAGCTTATCTGTTACATAAACCCTTAGCAAGATGTTGGCAGGAGAGAGGCAGTGGAGCATAGCAGATTTGGTGTGGTCTCTGCAGGCTTTTCAGCTGCTGTGGGAAAGATTTTGGTTAAGTTGGAGCACATGAGGTTAAGTAGCACTCAGACTACTCCATACCTAATTTCTCCAGTACTGGTTAGTACTGTGGCTTTTAAGAAGTCATTCTGCAGCCCACAAGAGCTCATACCCTGTGTGAACCTGTTGCATCCCTCTCTTTCCCTTTTGAACTGATGCTTCTTAGGCTATAAATATTCATGGTAGAAAGACTAGGGCACAGTTGGATGTTTGTTTGTATCCTAATTAAAGAGCAAATTCCTCTTCCCTACATTCTTAATAGAAACACTTTCAAGACTAGAGGAGTCTGTGTGTTAATACTGGACATAGCAAGGGAGTTTTGCCATGGGAGTAGCTTCTGACCAGGCTGTATGTGCTTATGCCTTCATAGTTTTCTTACTGTATGCTGACCTACAACTGAGTCTTCTTATGAATACTTTAATGAAAATATTTTTTCCCCCAATACTATTTTAAAATCCTCAAGGTGAGGGAAAAGATTCAGAGGAAATATGTGGCTGAGACTCATAACTAGAGAGGAGAAAGAAGTGATAGGGAGAGGCAGAGCACGAGCAAAACATCCAATAACCTTCCAATCCTTTTGCAAAGTGAAAAAGTAGGTAGCAATAAAGATTTGAGTCTGATAAAACACCTCCAGAGGACCTGATTTCTTTGCAATATTGTGGCTTTACTAAATCAAGGTCAGATGAGAGCTAGATTAGCTGCATGATTAATGTGTATATTGGGCCTAACACAGCAAAGTCAGCCAGCATACTGAGGACACTTTAATTATAAAGCTTGTGCAAATAATCAGTACTGTTTAACCATTAAGCAGATTTGACTGAAACCACAAAGTCATTTCTAAAATATTTGCTGTTTGGTTGTTGCAACAGACCTTTCTTCAAAAGAAACAGCAGGGAAAAAAAAAAAAAAACAAACCACAACATCTCAACAGTGCAATGAACAGAGTGGAAACCCTTCCAGAAGTGTCCATTAATGACAGACCTGTTTTCCCAGCTTTTCTTTTTCCCCAGTAAAGCTTGTAGGAAGGAAATGTAGCAGACATGCAAAGCCTCTTGCTTTAGCATAGAATGGACTGGGCTGGAAGGGACCTCCAAAGGTCATCCACACCAAACCCCTACCACAGTCAGCAGGGACATCCTCAGCTAGATCAGGTTAACCAGAGACCTGCTGAGCCTCACTTTGAACCTCTCCAGGTATGGGGAGACACAACTGCTTCCCTGGGCAACTCATTCCA
>WBNM01024418.1:122444-143633 GCA_013399055.1 Ramphastos sulfuratus | reverse complement strand
CAGCTATTCCCTGCCCAGCCTGTATTTGACTCAAACATAAACACGTTACAAAACTCAGGGCCCTACCACTGCCCCAAGCTATTCCTGTACAGGGTACCAGAAATTCCTTTAGCATTCAAGGAGCCCCAAGTCTCGCAGCCTGTCCCTATGGCAGAGCTGCTCCAGCCCTCTGATCATCTTCATGGCACACTCTCTCTCTCTCTCTCCCTCTTAGTAAATAGTAAATATTTACTATTTACATGCCACTGCAATGAAAACAGTACATGTCAATTGGTTAACCAGCAAATATTAGAGTTTAAGTGCACTGCTCCCGCAGCTGAAAAGGAAAATGCTGTAGTGGAGTTGTAGCCTTTTTTTCCTTACCTAGTACAAAACTAAGTTTTGCACCAGGGAAGAAAGATTGGTGTCTGTATGTATACATAAGTGTCCCTGTGTTACAGCCCAGAGTGGGTGTGTGAAAACAGATCAAGTATAGGGAGCATATGGCCACCCAGCACAGAAACAGAGTAACTCCCTTCCGAGGGTGGCTGTGGATCCCACACAGATTAGCACAGGTACCCACAGCTCTGTTGCAAAATTGGAGCATGTTCCTTCACTTCCTGCATCAGTTCCTAATGCCTAAAATTACATCAGAGAAACAGATTTTTTTAGGGGTCCCCAGAAATGAAGGCTACAGCTGCACCTCTGAAAACAAACAAAAAACCCCCCCCAAAAAAACCCTATCTAAAGGGCCTTTCTTAAAGGGCCAGCCTTTAAAAAGCACCTGATCTAGGGGTCCCACATTAAAAATCTGTCACATGAAGCAATCTGTTCAGACTTTAAAATCAAGCTGCTTCTAGCTACCTACAAGCATCTTTCGGCCAGCCAGTGCACCCCAACTACTCAAACACCACATCAGCATGGGAGAGCACCCTGAAAGCCAATGTTCACAGTGCTCCTGGAAGCAAGGAAGCAGCAATTCCATGTACAAAGGAGGATCTGAGACACTAGGACATTCAGTCATTAGCCTAAGGTTTTAAGAAGGCTGCACAAGACTGGGAGCTCCCAAGTCCTCTCATGACACCTCAATTCCACCACCCACCCTTCCTCTTCAGGAAGGCAGCTGTGGGAATCACAGAACCTTAGGTTGGAAGGGACCTCCACAGATCATTGAGTCCAACCCCCCTGCCAAGGCAGAATCTCCTAAGGTATTCTGCACAGCAATGCATCCAGGTGGGTTTGGAAAGTCTCCAGAGAAAGAGACTCCACAACCTCTCTGGGCAGCCTGTTCCAATGCTCTGGCACCCTCACCTCATGTTGAGGTGAAACCTGTGTTCCACTTTGCAGCCATTGCTGCTTGTCTCACTGCTGCAGACTACTGAAAAGAGATGTAGGTAACTAACTCTGTGTAGGTGACGTGTTCCCACAAAGAGTTACTCCGTGTAGGTGACGTGTTCCCACAAAGAGTTACTCCGTGTAGGTGACGTGTTCCCACAAAGAGTTACTCTGTGTAGGTGACGTGTACCCACAAAGAGTTACTCTGTGTAGGTGACGTGTACCCACAAAGAGTTACTCTGTGTAGGTGACGTGTTCCTACAAAGAGTTACTCTGTGTAGGTGATGTGTACCCACAAAGAGTTACTCTGTGTAGGTAATGTGTACCCACAAAGAGTTACTCTGTGTAGGCAACCCAGTGAAGAGCCAGCCTGCTTCTATCACTTTTTCTGTCAGCAGACACTGGATGGAGAGCAGAGGGAAGGTGACATTCACAGCTCTGACATCCCTGAGGCAGGGGCACAGAACTTTGCATGGGTCTCAAATGTGATGGCCCAGATTCAGGTTTTGATCTGAAGGACTGAAACTTTTCAGAAACTGCTAGATGAAAACCTGAAGTAATGTGAAGAGAGGAGGAGGAGGAGAGCAATGTCAGGACAGATGGGTCACCAGGAGAAAGCAGCTCCTTTATGTTACCACCTGAGACTGTGTGTAAATGAATGGTTGTCTCTACAATGAGAAATTAAAATTCCCTAAGTAGTTCTTGCTTTTAGCAAGGTTTGCAGCCTGTTTAATGAATAAACATTTACAGCACATACACATCTAGGCACATATCTACAGAAGGAGAACTGGGAGACTGTAAGTACCCCAAGTTCCTTAGCTAAGGAAGATTCTGCCATATCCTGTCCTGAGAAAGGCCAAAATGCAGGATGCTATCACCTGCAACTTGCAGGAGTTGATGGATTCTCAGTGGGGCACTGGGCACTGTTCAGCTCCTCTGGGAAAATCTTGTGGTGCCAAGGTAAGAGAATCCTCCACCCAGACTTAATGTACTGCTTCTGCCTCTGCCAGAAACAGCAGTAAAGAACTCGCTGCAAAGGGAGTTTTGTACAGAAGCCAAGAAGCCACATGCTTCTTTTACATGAGTTCATCAAATCTAGGAAAGCAAGAAGAAATCAATATAGCCCAATGATTAATTCACTATAGCTACTGTGTACAGACTGACAGATTATTTGGACAGACTGAATCAATGTGTTGATTCCACTGAAAAGATTCAGGTTTCACTCATGAAGAGACAAAGCCAACGTGTTGGTGCACTTTCCAGCCATGTACCATCCACACAAAGAAATCCAGGCCTGACTATGTCTGGGATTTAGCTTGAAACCTGAACAACCAGGCTTTGTACGTCAGAAGTGAAATTCTGACCTCTTCACTCCAGCCAACCCTGATTAGTGTCATCTCCCCTGACCCTGACCACATCAGTTCCCTCTATTAACCTGCTAAATATGGCCAAAGAGCATATTTTGCAAGCACTAAATCAATGGAAGTGTTGTAGTTGTATCCACATATGTTTTCAAGGTCCTTTTGGTGAATAATCCCTTACTTGCAACATCAAAAGTATATGGCAAAGAGGCCTAAAATGATGTTGTATGTGTCTGATAAATGTTAGTGCCTCTAAAAAAGAGAAGAGATGCTGTGATACTGCAACCATGATGCATACTCTCATCCTGTGCTTGTCTCCTAACTCCACCCAAAGCACAGGTTCTGCTTTGTTCCTCCTAGCACTGGGCTAAGCAGAAATGCTGCTCCTGATAGTGTGTGCACAGGCCTACTCCTCACACCTCCAAAGAAAATGGAGACAAATTGAGGAATGGTGCTCTCACTCCAGCCATGCCAGGTGAGACAGACAACACACAGCACAGCCAACAATGGGGTGTGAGGTGAAAGCCTTTCCCTTGATCAAGCAGGGCTGAGTAGTCCAGCACCACCCCCTGCTCAAGCCTTACCCTTGTTCAGAGTCAGGTTTGATCCTCAGCAAGCTGTTAAAGGAAATACCAGCTCCCATTCATACTCTTCCTGACTTATGTCATTCTATTATTTTCCAAGTCACCAAATGAAGCTAAAGTACTTTTTTTTTTCCCCCTGAACCAGCAAGTGCTGCTGCTCCCATAGGTCAGAGTCTTCCCTGCTTAGATGTGCATGTTCCACCCAGCAACAAAAAAAGCTGGGAACTGCCTGCCACGTGGTAGCAGCAAATACATTGGAGGGAGGCTGCAAGGGCATTGCTAATTTCAAACCCTGTTTCATGTTTCCACATGAAACATCTAATTAAAACTTTTCACTGGGTAGTTAAAATGAAATCCATGCAGATGCACTCGAGACCTCCTTTTCATGTGCTGTGAATTAGAGTACAGGAGGTGCCGCACACAGCAGCAGGAACACTAATGGAGGAAGGAGAGGGGAATGTCTGCTTTGATTTAGAGGGAGATAGTCAGCAAAAAAATGCCACTAATCACCTGGGTTTTCATTCCTTTGCTCTTTGAGCTGCCACATGCAACCAAGAAAAATGAATGCAAGTGGTGGCTTAACTGCTAGCAAATCAGCCTTCTCCGCAGGTGAGCATGTGGCAGGCACATCTTGCAAAATGCCACCACCTTCCATGGCTACAGTGTGACAAAAACGTTAGGCCCTAAGGGTTGTACCCTGCTCTCACCAAAAAGTATCTATTAATATCAGCGGGAGCTGAATTAAGCTTTAAAATGCAGGCATAGTGAGTGACAGAATGGCCACAGCAAAAGGACAAGGTGTGGAGATTTTNAAAACAAACAAACAACAACAACCACCAAACCCCAAAAAACCCCAAGGTCAAGTTGTCCTTCCTTTCTTGCTGTGGAGGAGGCTTCAGAACGGAGACAAACACTTCACAGCTGCCCCTTTTCCAAAAAGCCCTGATGCAGGTAGCCTGGCTGGTGCAGGGCAGGCAGCTGAATGGAAGGAAAAGGCTGAGCCTTCACACCAGTGTGCTCCAGGGAGTCTCTGGAGCCTGCCTGCAGGAACAAATGCCAACAAATGCTGGTAGAATCTATTCCAGTGAGATCCTGACACAGGCTGTCAGATCTCTACAGAAAGCTAGGTTGCTCTGGCAGCTGTGAAGGTTTGTGGTGCCAGCCTGGCAGCACCTGAAAACAAAGGAGGCATCACTGACTCCAGAGCATTCCGTCACTGGAAGCACACTGACCTCAGCACAGGCTGCAGATCCTGCTACAGAACTGGCTCTGCTGCAGTTTCCACTCCAAAAAGGAGTGACATGGAGAAATATGTTCATCTGTTTAATGACAGTAGCCATACATCTTCTGCATTACTGGCCCAAATATCCACTTCAGTGAAAGTGAAGATGCTTCTTGGAATAATTCAGGAAAAGAAAAACCAAAGGGGATACCTGAAGCCAGGCCCTCTTTACATAACTGATCTCTGGGCAGATTACTAAATCTCAGACAACTTCTAAAGAGGATGATGTGGTGGACAGCCATCAGCTTCTGGCTTAGCAACAAAGTTTTCCAGTTCTCTTGCCTGCTTCTTTTCAGCCAGGTCCATACTATAAGCCAAAGCAAGATGCCCTTGGTTGATTTCAATTCCCAGAGAAAAGCCTAATAGAACAATGAATGGCATAAAAGATCTAAGCAACTGAAAGGTGAAGGACAAAATTATTCCTCCTGAATTCCATAAACTGCATTAAATTTATGACCTAAGTTTACATATTCAAAGCATTATCAGCTTTTCTTTTTAATCTCCCTGAATTTAGATAACAAATTCCCTAACTTGACACATCCAAGCACTCTTGTTATTCAAAGCTCCCAGGACAAGTGTAGAGCTGTACAGAAGCAGATACACTCACTACATTATCAGCCTTACTGGGAGCTTATTGATGCCATAAATCAGAAAAATGGAGAAAAGAACATTCAGAATGTCATCAAATGTATTGATCACACAAAAAGAGGGACAGGACAGTAAATTTAAAACTGGAAAACATTACAGCATGCACTCTGAATTCATAAACTGGTGATTTCTACTTCTGTAAAGGGAAAACACAATAGATCAATTCTATGTGTGGCTTTGGACAGCCTAGAAGCACAAGCAAGCAGTCCAGAATCTAGAGAGAAACACAGAAGCAGAGGACAGTGACAACCTGCAGATGACAGTTTTCAGACAGTTTCTCTATTCACATTGACAAATGGAGCTCAAGGCAGAAGCAAGCAGCAATGTTTTCAGTGTTTGAGCTAGCAGGAATTGTGTAGTCCCACTCCCCATGAAAAACATCATTCCTGTCCTCTCTCCTCTCCGTTGTTGTACATGTAAGCTTTCACAAAGCCACGTGGAGAAGCACAGGACCTAGATCAAAATTATGCCAATCAAAAAAGAGAAAAGACAAAAAAAATAAAAAGCAAGGACACTAAATTTGAGCAAGCTCAGTACTGGATTTGGTAAGTCACAAGGCTTTGGGGACAGAAGGAGGAAGGCTGTGTTTGTTTCACCATGAGCAGCACAGTAGCTCTTGTCAGCAAGGGTCATCACTGACACCATGTCTCATTTTCAGCCCGTGTTCATATCCACAAGACTGTGGTGAGACCCAGTTAGAAAGAAAGCCCACAAGAAAGCTGTATTTATTTTATTTGCCAGCTGCATTATTCCCAGTGTCTCTGCACAGAACAGCACAACACAGGCAGCACAGGGCTGGGGACAAGCAGGCAGGGCAGGGAGTCCCAGAAGTGATGCCCAAGGACCCAGAGAGAGCAAAGTGACTACAACTGCTTGGCTTTGCCTCAGCTGTGTTCAGATCCTTAAAAAACACCCCCCTGGCCTTCAGCAGTTCAAAGTCCAACCCACTTCCAGCTTGCTGGGATGCCCAAACCATCCTCAAGGATCTCAAAGCAATTCACCAACATTCATTAACCACTGCAGGTTTTATAGCACCCCTTCAAGGTCCTACATGTTTAAGACCCCATTTTATATCTGAATAAACAAAGGTGCAGAGAAGTGACAAGTATTGAAAGTTACATATTAAATAACCAGTGGAGTCAAAAATAAAATTGCAGTGTTCCCACTCCCAGTTTTCAGCTGGTTAAATACCACCTGCCCTTTTTACCCCTTTTAGTCCTGTAGCCAAGGCATTGTCCCATGGAAGAATGAGTCACTGTCCCACACCAAAGAAAGCTCAGCAGGCACAATGTGTATGTGGAATTTCCTTCTATACAAAGTAGCTTTAGTGTTATAGAATAAGCCTAAGAGGAGCAAATTAGGCTTTCTTTTCTTTTAAACACTAGGCCAAGCATCTGGAGGAAATAAAGTAATAGGGAAATAGGTGACTTCACTCGAAGCTAAGAGTGAGCTTTCCACTGGACATGTTCCTGTGCTAAGCTTACAATGCCCCATGTGAGCACAAGCATCACTCCTCTTTTTACAGGAAGAAGGACCATATTATCTCCCCTCACTGGTAAGGCAGTGCATTACTTTGCACTCCTGGCAAGAGGATATTCTTTTCCAGAATTTTGGCCATGCTAGACTCATCAAAACCAAAAGTAAGTCCTCCCAAAATGATACAGTAAATAAAAATACTTTTCTTATTATTTTCACAAAAGTGCTACAAGAGACTGAAGCAAAGGTTTTCCTTTACGGAATCACAGAATGTCAGGGGCTGGAAGGGAACTCAAAAGCTCATCCAGTCCAATTCCCCTGCCAGAGCAGCATCTCCTATTCCACATCACACAGGAACACATCCAGGCAGGTCTTGAATATCTCCAGAGAGGGAGACTCCACAACCCCCCTGGGCAGCCTGTTCCAGTGTTCTGTCATCCTCACGGTGAAAAAATTCTTTCTCCTGTTTCCATGGAACTTTCTATGCTTCAACTTCCTCCCATTGCACCTTGTCCTGTCACTGGGCATCACCCAGCAGGGCCTGGCTCCAGCCTGCTGGCACTCACCCTTTATGTATTTATAAGCATGAATGAGGTCACCTCTCAGTCTCCTCCAAGCTAAAGACCTCCAGCTCCTTCAGTCTCTATTCCTAAGAGAGATGTTCCACTCCCTTAATCATCTTTGTGGCTCTGTGCTGGACTCTCTCAAGCAGGTCCCTGAGGTCTTTCTTGAGCTGAGGGGTCCAGAACTGGACACAATATTCCAGATGCAGCCTCACTTGGGCAGAGTAGAGGGGGAGGAGAACCTCTCTCGACCTACTAACCGCAGCCCTTCTAATACACCCCAAAATGGCATTGACCTTCTTGGCTGCCAGAGCACACTGCTGGTTCATGGTCAAGCCCCCATCCACCAGGACCTCCAGTCTTGCATCTGAGCAAGAGGATCCTTATCCCTCCCATACTGTCCCTATTTCAAAAAGATGCCTGTGCCTGCTCTGCACTAAAAACAAACAAAAAACCCCACTTAGTACCTGCAGAAATCTCTTCTTCTCAGAAGATAAAGAGGTTGGCTTATGATGAACAGGTGATCACCTAGGGCTATGCACTCATTCCAGGTGATGAAATATTGACCCTCTGGAACAGGACACTCTCTCCAGAACATGACAGAACTTGATTTAAGTCTCTGTTCCTTCTGATTCAGACCAGAGACTTCAACTTCAGGTTACCTGCACAGCAAGCATGTACCTACCTATTTAAGTCCTTACTCTTACTCAACATGGAGCTATAAACTGACAACTTCATTGATAGATTTTTTTTCTTGGCTTGCAGTTGATGATCAAGTCAACATTACGACCTATATCATCTTACTCTGGTACAGCTCTCTGCTAATGCTGGCAGATCAAGAAGTATGAAGGAAACAGCAGAACCTTGTGCAGATGTGCTACTTCTGTTCTATTTCAGTGACTTCAGACAACCATAGTGTCTCATGGTTATTCAAGCCATGAAGGTATCTGCAAAAGCTTTCACTATGCTACAGACATTATGTCCATTTGAACCACAGTTCTGCAAGAGATGCTGAACAGTTTCCCAGAGCAGTCAATCTGCATTCAAGCTACCAAAGACATGAGCAGACACAACAAAAGCAACGATGGATTTCTTTGAAAAGGAAAGCACAGATTTCACTGACTGCATTCAGGTATCAGTGTCATAGTTTTAAAGAACATTTTTCTGTTGGAGCAATGATTACTGATCATCATCACTGCAAGGTCACAACTATGTCAAGCTAACAAAAGCTGCAGCTCTGGACATAGAATGGCAAGGTTGGAAGGGACCTCAAGGATCATCTACTTCCAACCCCCTGCCATAGGCAGGGACACCTCCCACTAGTACAGGTCACTCAAGGACTCGTCCAACCTGGCCTTGAACACCTCCAGGGAGGGAGCAGCTACAGCCTCCCTGGGCAACCTGTGCCAGTGTCTCACCACCCTCACTGCAAATAACTTTATCCTAACATCCAGTCTAAATCTCCCCTCTGCCAGTTTAAACCCATTTCCCCTCGTCCTGTAATGACAAGACCTTGTCAATAGTCCCTCCCCAGCCTTCCTGTAGGCCCCCTTCAGATACTGGAAGGCTACTCTAAGGTCTCCTGGAAGCCTTCTCTTCTCCAGGCTGCACAGCCCCAACTCTCTCAGCCTGTCCTCACAGCAGAGCTGCTGCAGCCCTCTGAGCATCTTTGTGGCCTCCTCTGGACCCACTCCAACACTTCCATGTCCTTCCCGTGCTGGGGGCTCCAGAACTGTACACAAGACTCCAGATGGGGTCTGAGGAGAGCAGAGCAAAGGGGCACAATCCCCTCCCTTGTCCTGCTGGCCACGCTTCTCTTGCTGCAGCCCAGCACTTGGTTGCTGTTTGGGCTGCACTCACACTGCAGGCTCATGTTAAGCTTTTCATCGACCCAGACCCCCAAGGTCCTTCTCCTCAGGGCTGCTCTCAGCCATTCCTCACCCAGCCTGTATTTGTCCTGATGTTCATTCCTGTCTCCTTGTAAGGCATCCAGCTGGGCAGGTAGGTGCACCCTGAAATAACCTTGATGTGTCACAGCTGGAATTTCCTCAGAAATTCCTTGGTTGTGAGTAATCTATACAACTCCAGGGTCTAAATAATTAATCTTCTTTGGTAAGCCTTTTAACAGCTTCAGCACCACCACTAACCTGCTTCAACGAGCAAATCATCTGTCTTCTTAATGAGACCACTGATTACTAAAGTTAACACCCAGTAAATGAACAGAACTGTTCTGCAGTAACTGTTGTCCTTCTGAAAACACACCTCCCCTGCTACAATCCACCTCTTCCATCTTGAACTGCCTAAGTCATAGAATCAATACACGCAAGCTGCATGTACTTCTACCCTTTAAAGCACTACATAACTCTAGTTAATATATACATTAATCTGTGAAGGGATTACAAGGTGGATTTAGTGAACACTCCCCACTGATGCATGGAACCAGTGGCAGAGCTCCTGCCTCGGACACCACTGGCAGAGCTCCTGCCTCGGACACCACTGGCAGAGCTCCTGCCTTGGACACCACTGGCAGAGCTCCTGCCTCGGACACCATCTATGGCACTGAATAAAGGAATTCAGACTCTTTAGTTCTCTACTGAACACATTAGAGAATCTTAATTTCCTTTGAACACTACTGTCAATTTTCTGAAAGCTTATGCTGTTGCTCTATGAGCACAGTGCTATTATCTAAAGAGTATTTTCCCCAGGATGCTGAGGTGAAAAGCACTTTCCCTACTTCACTAAGGGTGACACTAAACAGATGTGATTTTCTTAACCGGTGCAATGTTTCATCGAAGTACCTGGAAAACACTGTACCAACAGCACAGTGCAGCATGTCTATCCCACAGGCATTATTTTAATTGAGCCTCTAGTTGCTTAAAAGGAGTTCCACAAACAGAGTTTAGTGCAGCTATGTCTCAAATGCATCTCCAATGTATGCCTGAGCAAAAGTTATGACAGCATCGAATGGTTTTGCAGGCAGAGCTTGCTTTTTATATTATAATTAATGCTAACAGTAAGCAAACTTCTTTTCAGAAAGTAGCTCATTCTGTAGCTGAATATTTCAATAGAGATTTTTAATCTATTTTTTTGTCAAAGCAGTTGTTTCAAGGGAGTGAATTATTTAAATAACATAGAACCACCAATATCCAGGTTTCCATTTCCCTAGGCTTGTGAGTGTGATTTGCATGTAAGCATAAAACTAGAACTGCAAGCTTGCATAGTTTCTACTCTAGCCCACATCTGATACTAAAATAATTTCTGTGCATTTTAGACAACCCTTTATTTATCTTATCTCACCACAGGAAGGCAGGAGCAGAGAAGAAGCTTATCTGCCTATTTAAAAGCTCATTTACTACTATTTACTTTCCACTCCTCAGCAAAACTGAAGTTTTAGGAAACCCAGCACACATGGTAGGTTCAATGCTTTAATCAAGAACCTTACTGCAACACATTAGCAAGTGGAGATGGGGGAATCACTATAATTTAGGTTTTGCATTCCTCTACAAGTCTGTGAGCACCATTACAGTCAGCATTTTGCCAACATTCTGTTCACTAGAGAGGGACCTGGCACTCTGTGCTACAGAAGACCAATCTCCAGTTCCAAACCAGTCCAAGGTGGTCACAGCAAGCTTGCAGTAACAAATGAACAGCTCACATATAAATGGGGCTTGTGCTCAAAGCTTTCGTAATAATAGCTCTTTTCCAGAACACTTTTTTATTCAGGCCACAAACCAGAAAAGAAGTGATAGCATATCAGAAACCTGAAACAACCAGCATGGACTTTCTGACTTGAGTGCTTAAAGTATGAAGAAAAAAAATCATGCATGTACAAAATCACCACATATATGCCCTGATTTTCACACTTCAGTACACACTCAAACTGATGGAATCTCTTCTCTCTGCCACCATGCCTCCAAACTGAGCTGTTTCCTCCAGTGAACCACCCAGCTGTGATGGATTTTCTCTCTTCCAGACCATTATCTTTTTTCTTTTTTCTTTTTTTTCCTAAGAAAAATCTGAAATAGTGACCCAGACCAATCCATGCTTCATCTCCCTGCTGTGGGTTCTGGACCACAGCCTCCAACACCACATCATGAAGAACACAATTAGTTATTTTACCTGCCCCAAAACCTCTGCAAGACCAGACTCAACTGCCTTTCCCATGTGAGTCACAAAGTTCTGCCCTCAGATGAAGATGGTCATTAGTTATTTAATTGATAGAAGGGTTCAGCAGCCCCCCTCACAGCTTAGCTTCCCAACACACTCAAATGCTACAACCACAGAGGTCATTTCTCCAGACAGTTCCACATCTCATTCAATGCAGAGGAAAAAAAGCTATTGCGGTCCCTGAGTGGCAAATTCTTCAATCGGGTAGCCAGTTCTTTCTTCTTCAAAGGAGGAGAAGAATCAGCAAAGCCCAATCATACTGCATTTGTGTTTGCTTTAAAGGCAGTGTGAGGTTGTTCTCATCTGAAGAGGCCTGCTTTAGTGGCTGGCACAAAAGGAGACAACTCCAGATTAGGAGGAAGTTTTTCACAGAGAGAGTGATTGGCATTGGAATGAGCTGCCCAGGGAGGTGGTGGAGTTGCCATCCCTCGGGGGTGTTCAAGAAAAGCCTGGATGGGGCACTTAGTGCCATGGTCTGGTTGATTGGCTAGGGCTGGGTCACAGGTTGGGCTGGATGAGCTTGGAGGTCTCTTCCAACCTGGTTGATTCTATGATTCCCATTGGAAGAGTCCATATAAAGAATTCTCTATATGGAAAATTCTAACCCTGCTTTCAAGTTTGGGGGTTTTTTTTGGTTGTTTTTTTGGTTTTGGTTTTTTTTTAGAATATTCTTAGAGGAGAACAAATCAGAACTCTGCTTCTGGAGAAAAAAAAATCCCATTTGGCCATCTTGGAAAGGGCAATTTTACTGCCAGGTGGGCACAGCCCCCCAGTGTCAAACAGCAACACTGCCCTGAGCTGACTGAGACACACAGCCCTCCAAACCAGCAGCATTTCTGCTTCAAGATGGGCTGCCAGGAGGCCACCCCAGCCAGCTGGCTCCCCAGGCACAGGGAGAGGAGCCTGGCAGGGTGTTCAGGCATCCAACTCCGTGCTTTTGAGGAAGGCAGATCATCCATGAAAGCACTGCTTGAGCTGCCCAGGAGGGAAAAGCTGGTGAAAGCTTTAGCACACAGATACCTTCTGAGGAATGAGGCTCATGGGGAGAATGCACAGAGCGGCTCCACTTTACTGTCTACATTACGTGCCCATTACCCTGTGTTGCTAAGAAAGCAGTCTAAAAGTAAACTGGTTTTAAAAATAAAAGAGAAAGATGGGCATGATACACATAATTCTGTAAGGACACCACACCCTAAACATGTTGTTCCTCTAACCTTTACAGTCAGCACAAGGAACTGGGCAGTGCACTGATGCCAATGAATCTGCCATCACTTGGGAAGTCTGAAAGCCCACATCTGAGTGGTACTCAGTACAATCCAGTCTGCTGCTTTTGGCTTGGAGAAGAATGGGAACAGCTGCTCAGAGTAGCAAACTCTGCCCAGTCAGCCAAATCCTGCCACCTGCACATGCACCAGAGCCACTCACAGAGCACAAGGGCGGAAGGGAGGGAGAGGAAGGGATGGAAGCTCACAGCTTCCTGAACGTATGCAGCCCCCCACCCTTACCACACTAAAGCATGACTTCTGTCCAGGGAGAAGAAATCACTTGAGTCAGCTAAACTGAGAACCCTGCAGCAGACCTTGCCCATGTCCAGTAATGCCTCCATGGTGATTGCTCCTAATGAAATCAATAGCCCCACTGGGTCCTTGGTGAACAGACACACACAGAGGACTGCAAGCCTCTCCTGACTCTGAGAACAGGCTGCCTACACTGCAGGAAAGAGCCATGTAACCCCCCAGCCTACAACAACCAGCAAAGGGCAGCACAGGGTAGGGGAAGCACACCATAATTTGTTATTGTCAGCACTAGCTGCGAGGCATTCCCCACCCAGAAATAAAGGGCATATGAGGAATGACCTGGGCTTCTGCAGTCTCTCAGATGACATTTCTCTTTCCTGTCACTTCCCCAGGACTAAAGGCACATCCTTGCCCAAGAGCAGGAACTGTTCAGGATGGGTACAAGCAGCTTGCTCAGGCTTCTGCTAAGCTGAAGCCACTCATCTCCTAAATAGCAGCAATTGCTAAGTACCATACTTTCCAAAGAAGAAAAACTGAGCACTTTTTGTTTCCATTTCTGGAACTGTGCTGTAATGTGTGCAGCTATAGAGCTGCAGCTGACACCACAGCAGCCTTTGCAATCACTAGGGTAAGGCAGCAAAAATATCCACTGAATGGTTGAAGTATCAGTCCTGCCACTCCCTTCTCCCCCATGCCCACAGCATCTCTAATCTTCCTTCCAAATCCCGAAACA
Organism: Ramphastos sulfuratus; assembly: GCA_013399055.1. NCBI lineage: Eukaryota > Metazoa > Chordata > Aves > Piciformes > Ramphastidae > Ramphastos > Ramphastos sulfuratus. Next base: position 129,988 of record WBNM01024418.1, on the reverse strand, counting down.
CAATTAGAAACCTTCCCTGTCTTAAAATCTTCTTTACTTAAGCACCTAAACTTTTAATTGCACTTTGGTGATACAGTTTAAAAATACAGGGAAATTCTGCCAGATGTCCATGGCTAGTGGATCTGATGAGGAACAACTCAATCTCAGGGGTGTGAGCCTGGCTGATCACCCTCCTCCCTCATGCACAACTACTGATTGAACTACACCAAGCTAGACCTTGTATGCTGCCAAACAGCACAGCACAAAGCTCTGAAATAAGATTTCACTTTTTTGCTTTTCCTCTGTGCAGCCTTGCAGGAATGAGCCTGCAGGTGAGCTGAAATTGTGTCTTTTCTAAAGCCATGCCCTTCTTCTACTGTCCAGTAAACAGAAAACAGAATAAATTACATATAAATGACAGCAAGACACATGAAAACTAGGTGGGATTTTTGTTGTTTCTTGCAGTTATTATCCCAGCACCTTTAGATGAATATGCAATCAGAATAGAAATCTTTACCAGGAGAACATAATTGTGCTATAAGCAGAGCAGTCAAGTTTTGGTGCATTTTCAACCCAGTTATTAACACCTCAATAACTGTTTTTAAAAGCATTAAACAGAATGCTGCTCTCTTCAGTGTCACTTTTGGCTGAAAATACTATCTTTTAAAAAAGAAACTGCTGAATTCCCTATCCAGATCACCCTTTTCTAATTGACACTGAAAAGCTCCAGACAGTTTTGCATCCAAATACACCAGCGGCAAAGCAATTTTAAGACAACTTAAGGTAAAGTACTTAAAGCACTCGTGTACATTATTTAAATAAACCCTGAAAAGCCACATATTCCATAATCACCAGCAACAATTTGGTAGAAAGCATCCTGAAGTCATCTTCTGTCTCAGATGTATGCAAGATATTAATAAGAGCAATTGACAGTTAATGACAACATAATAATTGAAGTGTGCTGACAATTATTGAACCAAACGCACTTTGGAGAAATGTAAATGCCAGAGGAGAGCAGCTACAGCTCCATGAGTAATGTGTGTCCTGGATTCTGACCATCAGCTTTACTATTTCAGTTTTGTGACCTAAATCTCCCTTCCACACCAGAAAGAAACAAGCAACCCAAACAAGAAATGCCTTACTTGGTCTGCCTTCTCCGGTGGCTTCCTATCCGCCTGCAGAAACTGGCAGTTCTCTCTCGCCAGCTTCTGGACCAGCTCGATCCGTCCCATCTCATCTCTTCCCTGAAGCTTGCACAAAACCCCTGCCTTAAGGGTGGGAGAAAGAGCAAACAGATACTTAAATCCACAGTCCCAGGACATGACACCGCCGCAGATTTCAAGCTTAAATGAAGCGCAGCTGTCTTCTCATAGTCGCGGTACTCGGGTGCCACTTGAACACAAACAAGTTGCTGCTTCCAGGGAAACAACTGGAGAGGAGCTGAGGCACATCTGAATCTCCAAAAGTATCAATTCTGGAGGAGCAAAGGCAGAGCTAACTAAATCAACCGCTCCTCTGAGTGCGACTATCAGATACGCTCTGTTTTATTTGTTCCTGTCAGCCTGTTTCCTGTTACATAAGAGAACAGGAGCAAGAGGTTAAAAACTCATGGGAAAGTTAGCCAGGAACAGCCCTGGAAAAAGAATGAACTGCAACACAAGGCACTCCTAAAAATAACAGGCTACAACTCCCTCTGCTCCCACTCCAACCATTTTTCACATATGCAAGCCTCAAGAGGCAAAAAGCCACTTGGGTAGTAGCTATCTATTCTGCAAACAATAATTCAGTATCTCCTGATTTTATTTTAAATCTCCTGAGATTTGCTTTTAAAAACACATTAAAAACTATTTTTTTTCAATGTATTTTTGGGTAACATCCTGCCAGTTATTCAAGCCGTGCCAATGGTGGTTTGTCAAAACATTCAGCACAGGTTGCTTTATAAAAATGGGATACATATATATGTGTGTGTGTGTGTGCATGTATATATACTTACACACATATGTATAAATTTAGATATAAAGACAGATTCATGTTTGCACACAGGCTTATCAGACCCACCACAAAGTTAGCTGATGAGGGCTAAACTGCTCCCTGCAAATTTAGTGGCTAATATTAGCCTCTATGATTGCGTTGTGGATAGAACCTCTGCCTAACTGAGACCTGGCTTGATGCATATGCAAGCCTCAGGAGGTAAAAGCCACTTGGGTCGTAGCTATCTATTCTGCAAACAATAATTCAGTATCTCCTGATTTTGTTTAGGGAAGAAAATGAGATTTGCTTTAAAAACTACATTAAAAACTATTTTTTTCAATGTATTTTTGGGTAATATCCTGCCAGTTATTCAAGCCGTGCCAATGGTGGTTTGTCAAAACATTCAGCACAGGTTGCTTTATAAAAATGGGATACATATATATGTGTGTGTGTGTGTGCATGTATATATACTTACACACATATGTATAAATTTAGATATAAAGACAGATTCATGTTTGCACACAGGCTTATCAGACCCACCACAAAGTTAGCTGCTGAGGGCTAAGCTGCTCCCTGCAAACTCAGTGACAAACATCAGCCTCTATGATTGGGTTGTGGACAGAGCCTCTGCATAACTGAGACCTGGCTTGATACTACCACGCAGCTTTTATTATCCCAGGTGTTTCCTGATGGGAACAGCACATGCCTTGGGAGGGACAGGCTTGTGGCATGTCTATGGTATTGATATAACTTTACAGGCAATCTGCAAATAAACCTTTTTTCCCCCCACTTCCTCCACCCTTCTCTTCATACTTTTAATCCTAATTTTAACTGAATTGGAAAACAATTCATCAACAAAACATCTTATGCATAAGCACTAAAAGCCAGGGATGCCTTGACCATGAACCCATAGTGCCATGCAGACTCTTTAATCTTGAGAAACTCCTGTGCAAGATTACCCACCCAAACCATCTCACAGTTGAGTGGTTTCCTATAGGAAAAACAAAAATGTGGGTCAAAGTTTCTTCACCTGTGGAGGAAAACGAACCTGCTTTGTGAATAAGTGTTTTAATGCTGAGTGGGGGAAACAAAAAAGCTTCACCACCAAATCCAAAGAGTCAGCCTTGCTGAATTACTTGAAGGAAATGTTTACATGCCTGCATTCCTCCAGTCTGGATGAAGGCATCTCCTCATGAGCCTGCGTCAGACACTTGTGCTCTGAAGGACTGCAGATGCAAGCAGTGTTCTGTGTGTCCGTTCCGTGGCACTCAGGCTCCTGAAGGGCACAGCTTTCCCACCAGGAACCCACGCATCGCTTCGGGGGGCAGACACCCAGCAAGGAAACAAGGCAGGGCAGCACCTAACCTGAAGGTCCTGGTACTTGCTATGGGATTCCAATCCAAAGACATTGTGCTAGTTTGAGGCTAATTGGAATATTTTAATGAGAGAAATGATATTATAGGCTTTGAAAAGGAAACAACGGTGATGGTTGCTTCACTCATAGGCTTGCTGAGATGGATAAAAGCAAGGACACAAACACAGATAAGAGAGTCTGTCTGTGTTTTCTCCCTAGGCTTCTACTGCTTTCCTTGGATCTGTGTAACCCAAGTAATCATTCTGCTTCTAACCTCCCAGCTCACCCTGCAGACCCTGGGATAAGGTAGAGGGGTGGAAAGAAGGTGGAAGGGTGGTTGGGAGCCCTTGCTGGGGCCTCTGATTGCTGGGAGGGGGATTGTGTTTCTGTATTGCTTTTAACTTGTATATTTCTGTAAATATTCCTGTATATAGTGTATATATCTGCTTGTATCTTGTGCTAAGCTTCATTCCTTAACTTCCAAGCAGCTAAGTCTAGCCTGGGTGATTTCATTGTGTGTGGGGGTGGGGAACTCCTAAACCATCACAGACATTGATACATAAACAGTTCTGACACACCATTTATCACCTGCCAATCATCAGGACAGAGACTGACTTTATGAAAAATGGAAGAATATGCTGAACCAGTTGTCCAGACTGGTTTAGTCAATAGAGAAAAAGAGAAACTTAAGATTCTTTTTACTCTACAGTAGACATTTTTAAATGGTCTGATGCAATGTTTCCCAAAATTCTCCTTTATCTCCAGAAGTTTACAAAGGGAATCCAGGCAATCATCACAGACTTAGCTTAGGTCTGATGCCTGCCCTTCACAACACTTCAATGGCTTGGGGACATCAGCTAGAGACCAACCTGCATATTTCATGGCTTTGGGATGCTTCTATCAGGGAGTATAACATTTATGTGCTGTAATCTTCCCAGGCTTGTAGGCTAAGGACAACTCAAAGTGTTGTGGCCTATTAGGACTCTGAGTCTTTAAAGAGTTACAGTTTATCAGGATCTGGGCTCTTAGCACTGTGGAGGCACTTTTCAGACCTTCACATTGTGCCCAGACAACTCAGACCATGACCTACAAGTGGCATAGATGGTGCCAAGTCCCTGCACTTCAAATGTCAGATGGACGCTGACAGGAATGCACTGTTGACTCTGCTGAACAAGCACACATTGATCTTCAGTGCATGAAGCAAAATCCAATGGTTGAAACTGCTTATGTTAAGATGTGGAAGGGGGACTTCAGTTTTAGGGTAAGAATTGGCTTCAGCATGTTCAAGTGGAAGAAGCATCCAGAGAATGACAACTTTGTGACCACATGGGCCTCACTCTCTCACTCTTTGCCCTCTGCCTGTGTTCAGACAGAGCATATTACTGCTTTCTGCATGGAAAAGCTCTAGACACAAGCCCATTAGCCCCAGTACAAATACAGTCTGTCTGCAAACTGGCAATTTGATTCCAGAATCATATTGCCCTGTTTCAAACAAACACCAAGAAGAAATCTTTTATTTTAACATATCTCTTCCTCCCTCAACTATTTCTTAAAGAATTGCACAGAACATTAATTGCTTTCCAGAGCATAGAAGAGATCAACTAAAACACTTCTGGGAGGGCTAAGGCAGTATCAAGTTAATTGTACATGCTTGGCTCTGGGATTAAAGAATGTACTTTAAATACAAATGGTTAAACTTGCTTTTTTCCCCCCTCACTTTTAATTCTGATTTCCTCAGATGTGCTGCCTTTCCACTGTAAATCTTTCTGCTAAATACTTATAAGCAAGCATCTAAGTCACCTAATGAATGAATTGATGACAGCTACTACAAGCTGGTTGAGAAGGTATTGACAGTGTCTCCTATTACTCCTTATTCCCACTTGTCAACATCAATTGACTTTTAAAGCTGTATCTTTGAAGCTGTTTGCCAGATGAAAGGGCAAAGGCAAGTTGCCCTATCTGTATTTTATGCTGGCACACACTTTCCAAAAGCCCATGTGTCTAGATAGTGGTTCTTCATCTTCTAACTCACATACACCAAGAGAGATACAGNCAGGTTGGACGAGGCCTTGAGTGACCTGTTCTAGTGGGAGGTGTCCCTGCCTATGGCAGGGGGTTGGAACTGGATGAGCTTTGAGGTCCCTTCCAACCTTACCATTCTATAATGCTATTAACCAAAGTGAAGGTGGAAATCACCAAAGTCCATATTTTCATAAAACCGCAGAATTGTTTTGGTCAGAAAAGGCCAAAACAAGATCAAGTCCAATCATCCATCTAACACCACCAGGGCCATTAAATCATGTCTTGAAGTTCTATGCTCACATGGTTTTGGAACACCTCCAGGGTTGGTGACTCCACCACCTCCCTGGGCATCGTATTCTGACGTCTGACCACTTTTTCAGTAAAGAAAATTCTCCTAACATCCAAACTAAACTTTCCCTGGCTCCATTTCAGGCCACTTCCTTCCATTCTACAGAGAAGAGACCAACTCCCACCTCACTGCAACCTCCTTCCAGATAACTGCCTTTAATTTAATCGTAGAATGGTATGGCTGGAAGTGACCTCAAAGATCATCTAGTTCCAACCCTGCTATGACAGGGACACCTCCCACTAGAACAGGTCACTCAAGGCCTCCTCCAACCTGGCCTTGAACACCTCCAGGGAGGGAGCAGCCACAACCTCCCTGGGCAATTAATGAATGATAAAAGAACATAGGAGCTTTGTATTTGTCATGATAGGCCTAAATAGGCCCAAAGTGGGCTTGTACATGTCCTGGCTTGCCCAGGCATGCTCCCCCTCCCTCTGTGCTGGGGGTGGTGGCCACAGGAAAGGGGACAAAAGCCTCAGCTTCACCTCATATGGGCAAACTGCCATCCTGATTGGCTAATCTATGTCCAAAGGCCCATCAGTCTCAGGCTGAATGGATATAAAAGGGATGAGCAGGCTCTCTGCTATTGTGCTCTCTGCTAGTGTATCCCTGGCTGCTTACTACCTCATTGATCCTGAGCTGGGTGGGACCCCAGCCAGCAGAATCAGGCCCTGATGGCTCCACGCGTTTGGCCTGCACAGCCAGCGTGACACCGTGCCCAGACTGCACACCACAAGACGTCCTGCCTGCACATGAGAGCCTGCTGCCAAGAGAGCCAGGACCAGGTCACAGATGTCTGCCTCCTTTCTGAAGCACCCAGGAGCCTGAGGAAGCTCCAAAGCCTCTAGCAGCTTTCAGCCCGGCAGCAGCCCCGCCACGTGCTCTGGGTATTGTCCCATGATGTTTTTGTGAGTAAATACTTCAAGCCTCTTGTAATCATTGATTGCCTTCTGCCATAAGCAGAAAGGAGCTTCCTGTGCCCACCCAGTGGCTAAGCAGGATAACTAACTGCAAGCAGTAAGTGACCGCACAAACCTTCTCTACCAGTACAAATGTTTGCTTATGCTGGTTGCCTTTAAAGTGTTCCAGTTTTGCCTGTTCCCTGCATAAAGTTCCAAACCATGCATTTTGAACCTTGTAAATAAGATTTCTGGCAAGATTTAATGTTAATAAACAGTTTTCATAGTTATTAACAATCTCTGCCTGGATATCAAAAATTGGTATCATTGTTAATTTTGAAAACAGTTTTCATTACAGTATTAAAGCTTTACTAACATTCACAGCACAGAAGTACTAGAACTAAAGGTGTTTATGCAATATTTGAAATTTTAAAAAAAAACATTTAATAGGATGGAAAGTAAAATTAGTGACCTACTGAGGTTGGAGAAGGAAAGATGCTGACCACAAATTTTCTTTTTCAGCACATCCATAGGAAAATACTTCCTCTGCAAAGGCCATAAATAAATATGCTGGCAGTGACACAGAGGTGAATTAAGACAGCTCTAGGCAAACAGGATGGGATTTTTTTTTTTTTTTTACATTATTTACAGCATGTTTGGTTTTAAAAATCCCTGTACATAAGTTTTTTCACACTTCTACCAGCTTTGTCAACCAACTCCAATGTCAGTTGTGATTGTTTCAGAGTCTCCCACACCACCCCACTCTATGAAAAATCACTCAGACTAGACTCAGCTGGCTGCAAGTTAAGGACTGAAGCTCTATTTACAGCTTAGCACAATGTACAAGCAGAGATATACACAATAGACAGGAATAGTTACAGAAATATACAAGTTAAAGGTAATACAGAAACACAATTCCCCTCCTAGAAATCAGAGTCCCCAGGAGGGGCTCCCAACCACCCTTCCACCTTCT
>WBNM01024418.1:89749-118859 GCA_013399055.1 Ramphastos sulfuratus | reverse complement strand
AAAAAAAAAAAAAAATTTTAGAAGTTCATAATCCAAAGCCAGATCTTGGCTTTAATGTTGTTTAGACTGTATAAGGAATGCAGAAAAGAATCAGTAAATATTTTCTTAAAGGAAAAAAGTAATCCCAGCCCTCACACTGACGTTCCTGCAGCCCTCTTGGGAGGGAGGGAGCAGCTGGCCTCCTTCTCATGAAATTTCCATCACAAACTTGATTTTTGTGTCTTCTCTGTCTCTTACCCAGACCCATAAGAACCAGCCACAACTGAAGCATTTAACTACACCCAAGAAANCAGAACTGCACACAGTACTGAAGGAATCACATAGCCTCATAGATTTTTCTCCATCACAAGAACGTAGTCCCTCAAAGGCTGAAGTGGCCACACGGGCAAATAACTCTTCACTATGTTTTCTGCATGAAAAGGTTATTACATTCTTTGCCTATAAATACAGGAAAAAACACCCACAAATTTGTTAAAATACTGCAGTGTATTCAGAAATTTATGTTACTGGGGACTGTCACAAACACATAAGAAACCAACTGCTGCATTTCCATACCCAATGTGCCTCTTAACCCCAAAACAACTCGCAGACGCCTCTTGAGTTTGCCCAGGCACTGCCCTCATGGGCTCTTGTGCAAACAATACAATTTCTGTCATAAAATAAAGGAATTCAAGGGTGATTTACCACTTGGTGTAAGCTGCCCATTTATGTTTTAATGAAAAGGCTTGATGTTGCAAATTCAGCTGCAGGAAAAGCGAGCGGAAGGTTAGGGTGGGATGGGAAAGCATTTCCCAGGCAACTGCTGGTGCTGGGACATTTCCCTTAGAACTGTGATGTACTTACAAAAAAAAAAAAAGTTGTGAACTTTGGAGCTGTGCCAAAACCTCTCCCTCTCCACCAGCACGGACCCAGCTTTGCTCCCAGATGTGAATACCCTAGCATGGCTGACAAAGCAGAAGCACCAGGGAAAGGCAAAGGTGGTTTACCCTGATCTATGCCTATCCTGTGTTTGGGCTCAAGCTTGAAACCAGAGAGAGGAAAAAACTGCAAAGAAACACAAGAGTGACCAATTCTCTTTTCTGCCTTCAGCATTTCTCCTCCTTGGAGGAGAGGTCACTATGAAGGAAAGAAAAAGATGTTAAACCAGCATTAGCTTGCAAATGTGCAGTTCAAGTGTATCCATTTGCAAATTAGCCTAGGGAATTCCAGGATGTTGATTTTTTTGTATGGTTGCTTAAGTATCACAAGGGCCATCATCCTATCCAAATTCCTTGTGTCCCCACGGACCAAAGCTGAGATTTCTTTCTAGCAGATTCTTCTATAAACTAATTTTGGAACAGAAAATTCTTGTGGGGGAGAGCCTTGTCCATTAGTAATCCCATTTCAGCTCCCTAAATCAGCAGAAAAAAATAACAACAAAAGAAGAAACCAGCACAAATCATTTGGTACTAGCTACCTCAGCAGAATCAGCCATCACACAGAGCTGTGAAGGGACAGAGAATGTAACCATTGCTAGCACTGGAGCTCAACACATCCTTTGTGCCACCACCACCAGCCAACAGTGGTCCCCTGCTTTTACTGCCACACTACAAAGTTCAAAGACGTTGGACAGGATTTGTCTTCCTCTGCAGCATGGATTATTACAGCCATGCTAAAGGGCTCACCTTAGTTAGACAGACTGGCACCCAGTGAGGGTCACAGCAGCCAGCTGCAGTACTATGGGACTTCTCCTGCCTATGGTAGAATCCTGCCAGGGCTATCCACAGAGCATTATCTTCTCAGTATTGCTCTTGTATCAGTATATCCACATATTGTTCTTTATGTTCCCAAACCTGAAGATTAATTGTGCTTGATGAGTAAGATTTTTAAAAGTCACATAACATAATGTACTTTTTTGGAATTTTCTTTCCCTTATTCAATATAGCAGAATCTTAATGCAACTGAGAGCAAAAAGGACAGTTAAAAAACTAAATAAATAAAATCCACACATAAACCAACTCCTGCAACCCAGAGCACTGCAATCTTCCCAGAGGTTTTGCTGCATTGTGCTTTCTTCCTTTTCTGTAAATGATGTTTCTTCTTTCTACCCTTCTGGCTGCAAAGATAACCTTCACAACACAAACCAAGGCACTAGCTCATTCTGCTGCTGCTGCAGCCAGCCAGACTGGAACAATAACACCAGCAGAGGTGTGAACTTCCTCCCTTTGGCTTAATAGGGTGTTAACTTTGAAAGCTAATTAATTAAATGCTTAAGACAGGACCTACCCTCACGGTTAACCATTTTGCTGCTTCATAGCAGGCAGGGACACCTGTTCCACATGGTTATTCCAGGACAGACATGTCCCACATGGCCATTCCAGGACAGGCAGCCAATCTGGCTCCCTAGCACTGCTGGCTGCTTCACAGGATCACAGGATGCCAGGGGTTGGAAGCAACCTCCATAGATCACAGAGTCCAACCCCCCTGTCAGAGCAAGATCATAGACTCTAGCTTAGGTCGCACAGGAACACATCCAGATGGGTCTTGAAAGTCTCCAGAGAAGAAGACTCCTGTATTTATTATTCCCTCTCTGTACCACCATAAAGTATTTGGGGTTTGTGGACTGGCAAAGAATTACTTTTAACCTGTCCCGTTGGATGACCTGATTGAGAACAGGGCCCTTGGGGAGCAGGCAGGGCAGTGGCCATGGTACCCTGCAAGCTGGCATTGCTGCTAGACCCCTTGTGCCTCACAACTCCTTGAGCCTGCTGTGAAGTCTAAGCGCAGGACCAGGACTGCCTACCCTTTGTGGGGGTGAGGAGCTCCTAAGCATCGCCCTTCGCAGGCAGGCAGTTTCTCTCTGCACTGCCCTAGGCTGCTCCCGAGACTGAACTTGTTTAGCATGTTGTAAACCCTCAGGCACAGCCTCAGGAGCAGCCCGATCCTGCAGGATCCCAGCTGCAGACACTGGCAGGTTGACCTGCAAAGCCTGGGCAGGGGCTGGATGAGGAGTTCCTCGTCTCCACTTCTGCTCCAGAGGCATCCCTGCTCGTTCTATGCAGCTCAGTCACCCTTCAGGCTGTCCCTCGTGTTTACAGGGCTGCTCCTTCATTCCAAATGAGGATGTTCATTTGTTATTTAGTGTTGTTCTTTAACCTGCTAGCATCCCAGAACATCAAACCACCCTGCCCTTTGTAAGATTTCAATCTCTTCAGTACTGTGTGATCAAAATTCATTTATGCATCTCTTTTTTTTCGAGCCTGTAAGCAAATGGCACCTACATGCCCTCTACAGATAGAAGACACACATCACCTTGGAAGTGGTGAAAAGCCTACCTCTGAAGAGAAGAGCTTTATTTGACAAGCCAACAGGTTGTCAGAGTCTTATCCATGCTGGATGGCTCCAGCCCATTTTTCTGTCCCTGCCAAACCATCACTGTTGAAAACAACTCAGGTATCTGCAAGAATATTCCTGGAGGTAGGCTCCAGTGCTCTGAACTGCCAGCAGCCTATACCAGTTGATTTAGCAGCAGGGAGGCTCACAACTTTTAGCATCCCTCATATCCCAAATGATTTGAGAGGTACATGGGTTTTGGTGGTGGTGTGTTTTTTGTTCAGGTTGGGTTTGATTTTTTTTTTTCCCCCCTCCAAGGAATTTGTTAGCATGAAGCTATTCAGAAATGAACAAGGAAAAGAAAAAGAAAAAATGTGGGTTTGTTTTTTTTTTAAAATCACAAACTTCAAAGCTAATTTTATGATTTTTGGAAACTTGCATGGTTAATTTTGAAAAATTGAGATTGTTCTATCCCTTGTTGCTCTTTGTGGAGGGTGTGCAGTGAAGTCTACAGAGGCTGGTTACTGCAGCAGCTCTGAGCTGTTTGACAGTGTTATGATGTTTGCTGATGCTTATTAATTTATCAGAGTGGAAAAAAAAAAGTGAACAGCTCTGATACCACTGGGGAAACTAAAAGCCAGTGCCTGTAGGTTATGTAAAAAGGCAGTAGTGATGAATGGTGGAAATAAAGATGAGCAGCAAGTAAATGCTTTACAAACCTCAAATTTGAGAACTATTTTATGCCAGACCAGGTCCTCATGCATATTATCTATTTTCTAAGTCCTACTTCCACATTAAAGAGGGAAAAGCAACCAAAAAAAAAAAAAATCTCCATAAAAGACCAGTGATAATCCCAGGAACAAAACCCTCCAACTGGGAAATGGGTCCTTATTTACCATGAAACTGTAATCTTTTCCCAGAAATTACTGGAAAGAGAAAGCTTTTTAAGCTCATGCTTAACATGTTTGCTTATATTAGCAACACAAAAATTGCCTTTGAGCTTTCTCGTTCCTTCCCACTATTTCTGCATGTATATGTGTGTTTGTATAGATATATATATATATGCAAATTATCATACAGATTTCCCTTGACTGAGTACACCACATAGCTCTGAAACAGTTGGCAGGCCCCTGGGGGGGGTGTTGCCCAGACAGCTGTGCAATCAGCTGAGTAAATCAGCTAATTAAAGAAACAAAGAAAAGGCAAAAATTATTAAAGACAGACTCCCACTTACAGCATTGTTCAGCACCTCTGCATCTAAGGAAGCACAGCAAGCATGGGACAGAATGAAGGTGCTTGTAAACTGGGGAATGGACTATTGCAGTGCCACTTTCTCTCAAAGACTAATTTGGGATTCGTGGTGTTTATGCTTGGTGGTTTAAATCAACTTAACCTACATTCCTGCAGCATTTTACTTCTTTTTACAATTACAAAAGCATGAAATGCAATGCTGGTTTCATAACTGATTTATGTATGTAAAAAAATGGTCATTAACTTCTGCTTGACCTTAGGTAAAACCAATATTGAGTTTGCACAGAGGGTACTCATTATGCTGGTCTAGTTTCCCCGCAGTAAAATAAGTTCCCAAGGGTCCTAGTGCTACAAGCCATTTCTCAGATAGGAAACAGGACTCCCAAAAATGATGCAAAAGCATTTCCTCTCATTGCAGTTTATCAAAAGGAGCAGATAACAGCAAGAGTAGGAATTTGCAATCCAAACAGAGCAAAGCCAGCGTGGTAAGAAAGGAGCCTGACAGATGTAGATTTGGTCCCACTGACCCACACAGCATCAAGGCACCATTCCCTTCCACTGCTTCTGAGTGACCACAGGAAGGACAAACTTCAGTATAAATGAGTCTCAGGCCTGCCTGTATTATATAGCCACTGTAAATTAAATAAAGAAGCATACCAAGTCAGGCCAATGATATTTCCCAACTCAGGATGATGGCAGGGAGCCTTTGCTGCTTTTCTTTTCACATTATCATACAAGGGGTTCTGTTAGGAAGTTCTGTTTGTTGGTTTATCAGAACTGAAGCCTTTTATCCGGGTCTGGAGGCCTGTGTCTCATCCAAGATGGTGATCCACCAGAAGAAGATAATTTGCAAAACACCTCTGGCTAAACAAAGGAGACAATTTTTTAATAGATAATCAACTGCTGTTGATTGCCATGGCCAGGAGAGGTTTAGTTTTCAAAGTCTGGCACTTCGTGATGGGTACAAGGGATAAGTCACATTTGTATGTTCACAAAGTGAGTGCAAAACTCTTTTTTTTTTTCTTTTTTTTTTTCAATAAAGAGGGAAAAAAAGTGGAAAATGAGTTGCAAACATTGTAGGATTACTACAGGAACAGACAGAAATTATGTTCTTTGTAGCAACGGTAGCTCAAGGAAAACACCTCAGTGGCTGAATGCAGAAAGCTCTTTTACCTTTTACCCAGTGCTTTAAGACATTCATTCTCATGATTCTTTTAAATTTAAATATCATGCACGAGTGGCAGTGAATGTATCTATAGCAACGTTGCCTGAAATGAGATGTTGGGAGAGTGGTGAAGAGTCCATTACACGATCAGCAAGCACAGGAAAACGATCGCTGAGAACTGATCGGACAAGGAGGTATAAGCAGTCACTGAGCAGGATGGTGCAAAGTGAAACACCCTTCTATTACAGGGAAATATCCTCTGGGCATGGCCAGGAAAGGAGCAGGAAACAAAGAGGACTCTGAATAAATTCTGTGAACTCTCTGGAAATGCCTCTCCCAAAGCACTGGAAACAAAACACCCACTTGGGAACTGTTTTTTTCACAAGCAATGTCTTTTCAGCCATACCATGCAACCTCTTTTTGTGGATGTGCAGAACATCTGTCACCTGCATAGCCATTCTGCATTGCTCATTTCTTCTGTGCAAGTGCCTTATACATCACCCAGAAAAAACTAAGCCCAAAGTTCTGCAACAGCATCAAAAACAGGCTTTGAGGTGCCAAAATCCCTTCTGACTTAAATCACACCAGAAAACACTTTGGAGCTCTTTTCCACCTTCTTCCAAGGCTTGGTGTCCATTCTACTTTACATAAGCTATTGGATACACAAGGGCTGGTGAGGTCCATTCACTGCAGTTGTTCAGAACACCTCCTGCCCCCAGGATTGCTCGGGGTGGGCGCAAAGCAAGTGGTCACCAATTCAGCCATGGCACAGCAGAGCAGTGTATGCATGTTTCACAGTGTTCATTCTGCCCCTGTACTCAGCACTGGTTAGGCCACACCCTGAGTGCTGTGTCCAGTTTTGGGCCCCTTGATTTAAGAAAGATGTTGAGGTACTGGAAGGTGTCCAGAGAAGGGCACCAAGGGCACCAAGGTGAGGGGTCTGGAGCACAGCCCTGTGAGGAGAGGCTGAGGGAGCTGGGGGTGTGCAGCCTGCAGAAGAGGAGGCTCAGGGCAGACCTCATTGCTCTCTACAGCTACCTGAAAGGAGGCTGTAGCCAGGTGGGATAGGTCTCTTCTGTCTCTGGTTGCCTGGCAGAAGGAGGGGACACAGGCTCAAGTTGTGCCAGGGGAGGAAGTTGCTGACAGAGTTGATTGGCACTGGAATGGGCTGCCCAGGGAGGTGGTGGAGTTGCCATCCCTGGAGGTGTTGAAGCAAAGCCTGGCTGGGGCACTTAGTGCCATGGTCTGGTTGATTAGCTAGGGCTAGGTGATAGGTTGCACTGGATGAGCTTGGAGGTCTCTTCCAACCTGGTTGATTCTATGATTGAGATTGAAGCACAATACTGAAGTGCAAATACCTTTGGTCATGAATTTGTAACCTCATTTTTCAAGCACGTGTACAAAGCTAATTCAAATTCATAACGATTTTCATTGTCTATACAACAACTCTTTTCTACAAGTAAATACAAAAGTATTGACACAACAGAGCACACTCATAGAGCACCAAATGACAAAATTTATGCTAGTTATTGTGGAGCAAAGCTACCACTAAGTTTCACAGGATCCATGCTACTTGGGAAAAAGGGCTGAATGATAAAGATGCTGTTTCCTGAGTTAACTAAGCTGATAAAACAGCCTTATGCTGCCAAAAGGGTCTTACTGGGCTCCTTCCCATATCCCTCCACCTCCCCACCCTGATAAGAAGCTGCCAGTCTCACTTTCTGCCTACTTCAGCTGCAATTTTGCATGCTGCTCTGGCTGCCCCATCTCAAAAATTATATAAAATAGATGTGTCAAAGCTGATCAGATGTAATGGAATTGATTTGGTGTGAGCTGGGAAATGAAACAACTCACAGGATTATGACAGAGGTCCACAAAGTCCTTAATAAGGTGATAATGAACTGGGAATGGATATTCACCATTGTCCATCACCCTGTAAGGTAACCCACAGTGAGGGTGGTGGGGAACATGTTTAAGACAAGCAAAGCAATATGCTCTTTCAGGTACCACATGAATTGTGGGGCTTGCCACCACAAGAGACAATGAAGGTCAGGAGGATAAGCAGGCTGAAAAAAACCAATTCAATAAATTAATGGAGACAAGGTCCACCAAGGGCTACCTAGCACAACAGTGTGGGCACAGCAAAACCCCTCTAGCACAGACTGGTAGATGCTGAATATGCACATCATCAGAACAACTGTTGGTACTTGCTCTGTTTCTCCGCTCTAAACGTCCCTTGCTCATCACTCACAGTAGGATTTGAGCTGGATGGACTTTTAACCTTATCCAGCCTGGTTGTTTTCATGTTTTTAACCGAGTTGACATTGCCTGGAGTGTGTTCAAGTGGAGTCAGGCAGTCAGCTCTGACAGCAGGGCTGTAGAGGTGGTGCAGGGGCTGGGAGAAGGAATAGCTGCTCACAGCTTGCTTTTCATTCATGTCGGCAGAGCTCAAGCCTCAGTTACTGATTCATATTTAATCATATGCCTTAAAATAAAAGTCCTGATAGACACAGTACAAAAGGGGAAGGGTGGATATAGAATCATAGAATGTCAGGGGTTGGAAGTGACCTCGAAAGCTCATCTGGTCCAGCCCCCCTGCCAGAGCAGGATCACCCAGTGTAGATCACACTGGAATGCATCCAGACAGTTCTTGAATATCTCCAGAGAGGGAGACTCCACAATCCCCCTGGGCAGCCTGTTCCAGTGCTCTGTCACCCACACAGCAAAAAAATTGTTCCTCAGGTTCACATGGAACCTCCTATGCCTCAACCTCCATCCACTGTCCCCTGTCCTGTCACTGGGCATCATGGAGAAGAGCCTGGCTCCATCCTCCCGGGACTCACCCCCCACATATCCACAAACATTAATGAGGTCACTCCCTAGTCTCATCCTCTCCAAGCCAACAAGCCCCAGCTCTCTCAGGCTCCCCTCACAAGGAAGAGAGATATGCATACAAGTAGACTAGATGTCAGGAGGAAGTTCTTTACAGTGAGGGTGGTGAGACACTGGAACAGGTTGCCCGGGGAGGGTGTGGATGCTCCCTCCCTGGAGGTGTTCAAGGCCAGGTTGGACGAGGCCTTGAGTGACCTGTACTAGTGGGAGGTGTCCCTGCCTATGGCAGGGGGTTGGAACTAGATGATCCTTGAGGTTTCCTTCCAACCTTACCATTCTATGTCAGAACAAGGTGAACGTAACCCAGAAGATCTCAAATACAAAGTTAATACATTGCAAAAGTCATTATTATAATGTAAACTACTCTATAAATAAATAAAAAATAAATTTAAAATATCAATAGGAATTTGTCAACTTCAGAATGGCATGACAAAAAAAGTACCTAACAGAATCACAGAATATATCTGGTTGGAAGAGACCTTAAAGATCATTCAGTCCAACCCTCAACACAGCACTTAAGGGTCAACACTAAACCATGTCCCCAGGTTCCAGGTCCACATGCTGCTTGAACACCCCAGGGATGGTGACTTCACCACTGCCCTGGGCAGACCATTCCCATGTTTGATAGCCCTTTCAATGAAGAAATATTCCCTAGTATCCAGCTTGAATCTCTCTTGGCAGAGTTTGTAACCATTTCCTCTAGTCCTGTCACTTGCCACCGAGGAGAAGAGGCTGCCCCCTCCTTGCTCCAACCTCCCTTCAGGTAGTTGTAGAGAGCGATGAGGTCTCCTCTCAGCCTCCTCTTCCCCAGACTGAACAACCCCAGCTCCCTCAGATGGTACTGGTAGGTCCTGTGCTCCAGGCCCTTTGCCAGCCTCAATTGCCCTTTTCTGAACACACTCCAGAACCTCAATGTCCTTCCTATAGTGAGGGGCCCACAGCTGAACACAACACTCGAGGTGTGGCCTCACCAGTGCTGACTAGAGGGAGATGATTCACCTCCCGCTTGCTGTTGGCCACAGTGTTTCTAACACAAGCCAGGATGCCATTGGCTTTCTTGGCCACCTGGCTCATGTTCAGTCAACTATCAACCAATACCACCAGATCCCTCTCCAGTCTGCAGTTTTCCAACCACACATGCCCAAGCCTGTAACCATGGCATTGTCACCCAAGCGCAGGACCTGGCACTTGGCCTTGTTGAACCTCATACCACTACCCTTGGCCCATCAGTCTAAGCTGCCCAGATTCTGTTGTAAAGCTTCCTTACCCCCTCACAAATCAACACAGCCCCCCAGTTTGGTGTGATCTGCAAACTCACTGAGGGTGTATAAACCACAGTATCATTCTTAAAGCAGCACAAACAGGCAAGCCCCAGAGCTTTTGTGGTTGCCTTGCCACTGCTCCCTCAATGCCTTGAAAGAAGCTGCAGTCATCTTCTTTCTACCTTACCAAAATACTTTGTCAGTGATTGTCTTAATTAGCCCCAGAAACATGAGAGCCAGAGCCACACTCTTACCAATCACCCTTTGCACAAGTAAAGTCACAGAAGTTCTTGCAGCTACGATGTTGCCATTTGCTGGATGATGCCATGAGGTGCAGCTAGACTGATGCACAGAAATGAAAGGCATCCTGGTTGTGATGATGCCATGAGGTGCAGCTAGACTGATGCACAGAAATGAAAGGCATCCTGGTTGTGATGATGCCATGAGGTGCAGCTAGACTGATGCACAGAAATGAAAGGCATCCTGGTTGTGATGATGCCATGAGGTGCAGCTAGACTGATGCACAGAAATGAAAGGCATCTTGGTTGTGGCTGGCACGAGCACCAGTCCGGAGCATCTACCTGACAGATCTTGATGGGCTCAGATGTATTTGTGCAGCTATGCCACCGGGTAAAGCCTCCAGCCTTAGGCTATTTGCAGCTTTTTATCCTTGTTTTACCTCCCATCTCTAACACATAAGTAACATGTCATGAGCCATGACAAGCAATTGAGATAAATGCCAACCTCTGTAAACCTTCAGACACAAGGGTGAATTTCTGTTATGCTTCAGCACATTCGTAGAGAAGCCACCAAGGTAAAAACAAATACAGTAACTCAAACACCAAATGCCTACAATTAAAATCAAAGCTCTCTTCCGTTCCAGCTACCTGCTTCCCCAACATCCTTTACCAAAGCAAGAAAGACAACTTACTCTATTTATTTCTAATGTTAAGCAAGAACAATTTTAATGCATTTTTTGTAAGCCACTGAGAAATGCACAATCTCATATCCCCCTCTTAGGTCACCTTTATCAGGAGAGCATTATCCTAATGAAATATAGATGTGCTTTCTAGTCAACGATGTTACTGGAGCCCATCAAAGCTTATTTTAGCCTTTTTTTTTTTTTTTTCAGTTTCATTTGAGGCTAAAAATACCTATCTCCCTCTGCATGAGAGCTCAGGTAACACTCTATTGTCTTAGGCCTTGCTGTTGGAGTGTGTATGTATACTTACAGTATGCATCTGAGTATGAAAATGGAGCTCTTATTCACAGCACATAAGTCTTTCATTTTTCAGGTTCTGCATTTTCCCTCCAGCCATCTGTCCTTTATGTGTTTCTCTTATTCTTCCACTTCACAATCAAAGCAGAACACCTCTGGGGAAAGGCATTCTCCCCCCATATCCTACTGACTATTTATTTTCTGGTAGCCAACATTCTCCATCAAGTCAGACCCAATACTAGTAAGAATTTGATACACTGCTCTACTCCATGGCAGGTTCAGCCCTTTACTTTCTTTCTAAGGATGTTTTTGTTGATTGTTGTTGGTTTGGTTGCTTTTGTTTCATTTATTTGACTTTTTTTATCAGTAGATAACAGCACCTAAAGCTCTGAAACAACCATTCTGACCCAAGAAACAGTTGCCACTGCTGCTCCTCGCGCACCGCGGAGCAAACAGTCGCCACCGCTGCTCCTCCATGTAGCAATCCAGAGCTTAATTTAAACAAAAATAATCTGTGTCACCCAGATAATCAAAGGCAGTATTTTCCCCCTCAAAGCAAGCAAACCTCCTTCCTAGCTGGATGCTCTTCACCTCTTGCAGAAGGAGCTGTGGTGTTTGTGTGCTTGTATAGCACTTTCCACGCAATGTAACCCAGAAATTACCACAATAGTCCTAGACTGTTGCAATATGAAAGCTTTAATCAGCCAGTTTTTCCTAGTACAATTAAATCACTGTGAAGTGCCTCTCTAAGGGCAGAAGTATATTCAGAAATTGAAGTAATTCAAGAACAAATTACGCAATCCTTGCACTAAGCAAAAATATCTTTTTTTTTTTTCCCCCCCTCTCTTGCTGGTAGAGCTAACCAGCTATCTAGAGGAAATAATTTGAAACTCTGTCATTTAAAAACCACCAAACCATCAAAATCAGTGTGGGAATTTCTGCACAACAGCTTTGGGTTTTAGGTTGCTGAGCTCCAGGAAAGCTTTCAGTTAATGAACCAATTGCCCACTGCAGGCAGGTTCCAGTTAGCAGGTTAGGACCATGCACTCCCCATTCCCAAGTCCCAAGGTGAGTGAGCCAGGCACCCATTTCATTCACATCAGCCTAGAAGCCACCCAGGGCAGCTGGCCCAACAGCCATGTTCCATTCTTGCATGCCAAAATAAATTCTCTCTCTGATCTTTGTTGGCTTATTTCCTGGACTTATATGGAGTTTTGGAGAGGGTTAGAAGAACAGTATCTTTGAAAGATCCTGTGGCTTTTAGCCCCAGAAGTGCTTTCTCTGAAATATGCTTCACTTCACCAGGCACAGAATACCATAGCTCAATTGCTAGCAGTAACTGCTATACTGTGAATTCAACCATCAGCAATGAAATCAGAAAGCATAATCAACCAACCCTAATTTACTCTGCTCCTACTGTTGTAAAGGCATTAACTTAAATTGTTGTGCCTGATCATGGAGCCAATTTTTTTTTTTTTTTTACAGTTGTCCAAGATGAGGCATAAAGAAATGCAAATCTCAACAAGCATGTACTAGTCAAACTGACTAAGGATGGATCTCTTGTTCAGAACTCAACTGAGGTTTTTCTTTACATTAATGTATTGGGAAAGGCTGGTATTTACAGCTTAGCACAATATACAGGCAGTTATATACACAATAGACAGGAATAGTTACAGAAATATACAAGTTAAAGGTAATACAGAAACACAATCCCCCTCCCAGAAATCAGAGTCCCCAGGAGGGGCTCCCAATCATCCTTTCACCTTCTCCCCACCCCTCTACCTTACCCCAGGGTTTGCCTTACATGCAAGGTGAGTTTGGAGGATCAGCCAGGGGGGGTTAGAAGTAGAGTCGTTAGATTATTCAGCAGAGAGAGCCCAAGAGACTGTCTTATCTATGTTTATGTTCTTAGTCTTATCCATCTCAGCAAGCCTATGAGTGAAGCAGACATCACCATTGTTTTCTTTTCACAGCCTATAATATAATTTTCTCCATTAAAATATTCCAATTAGCCTCAAACCAGTACATGGTCCACACTTCCAAGCTCTATAGGGAGCTTTGTTTATTTAAGGCTGTGATTTTTAACTAAAATATTTCTATCTAGTCTATGTGGGTTGCAGTTACTCTAGTATGAAGGCGACTACAAGAGCTATCTACCTTTCCAATCCTCATCCCTTGCAGCTCATTTCTCATCCAGCCACCATCCCATTTTCTATTGACACAATCATTCATGTAGCCATTCACCAAAAGGAAACAAGAGGCTAAATCAGGTTAAAAACAACTCACTGGGGGAATGGAGTCTGTGGTGGTTTGGGAGTTCCCCACCCTCCCCACTTTGTAAAATCCCCCAGACTAGACTCAGCCAGCTGGAAGTTAAGGACTGAAGCTCTATTTACAGCTTAGCACAATATACAAGCAGAGATATACACAATAGACAGGAATAGTTACAGAAATATACAAGGTAAAGGTAATACAGAAACACAACACCCCTCCCTGAAATCAGAGACCCCAGGAGGGGCTCCCAACCACCCTTCTGCCTTCTCCCCACCCCTACACCTTACCCCTTACGTGCAAGGTGAGTTTGGAGGATCGGCCAGGGAGGTTAGAAGGAAAGTGGTTAGTGAGGTTACTCAGCAGAGAGGAGAAAGCCAAAAGCTGCTAACAGCCCCAGAGACAACTGTCTTATCTATGTTTATGTTCTTAGTTTTATCCATCTCAGCAAGCCTATAAGTGAAGCAGACATCACCATTGTTTTCCTTTTCACAGCCTATAATATAATTTTCTCTATTAAAATATTCCAATTAGCCTCAAACCAGCACAGAGTCTCTACTTGTTGCCAGTAACAACAGTAGTAT
Source organism: Ramphastos sulfuratus (assembly GCA_013399055.1). NCBI lineage: Eukaryota > Metazoa > Chordata > Aves > Piciformes > Ramphastidae > Ramphastos > Ramphastos sulfuratus. The sequence continues at coordinate 104,903 of WBNM01024418.1, read as the reverse complement.
TTGCTGACACAACTGCTAAGAAGCAGGGAAAGATTTCTTAGAACTTTGCAAGCACTAAGTAAAAGGATATACAGCACTAAACTCGTAGCCCATTTTACAGCAAAACAAAAGAGTACCTTGATTCCTTCCTTAAAACAGCCAAGCTTCCTCTGCACTGAACCAGAGCAGAAGCATTTCCATGCTCAATCATTATAACTCAGCTGGGGCCGAGGTGATATCCAATAAGGTCAAGCAGCTGAGGGGTATTAACATCATGAACTACTACAGTAGTTTCAGAAGCCAAGTTCTTACACAGAAGTGGTTTGGGTCTGAAATCACACCTACATTTGTGTTTGTTTTCTGCAGATTTACATTTACAGATGTGGACGTTCTTCCATTTTCAGACCAAAAAAAGCATCCAGCTGTCTAGAATTGTATTTGTTATACTTACATTTTTACAAGGAGATATTTGCAGATATGCCAGCCACATCTTCTTCATGCCTCCAGTTTAAGATACCATCTTGTGCATAGTGTGTGTGTTGCATGCAATAACTTTTATCCTATATTTGTAAGCCACTAACAGATACAGACATCATGGTACAGTACTAATAGCAGGTCAGAAAACAGCTTAAGTAGTAGAAGTTCTGTGATCTCAATTTCTAGCAAAACAATTGGACATCAGATGAGATGCTCAGTGAAAATGCTCCCAGACACCTCAATGCCAGTAACTTAAGGCAATTCTGATTTATTCTGGAAATGCATTCAACTCTCACTTCACCATATGCAGTTTATCAACATATTTGTCTTAAATGTAAGTCAAATAAAGAGAGAAGCTTCTTTTGTAAAGCCCAGAGAAAGCAGTGATTTTGGCCAGAAGGCCCAAGTTCAAATTCAGCCATAACAGTCCAACTTTATCAGCTAAGTCATTACATGTGACAAGCCAGGGAAGCAAAGCTTGACAGTAATTACATTGTGCTATATAAACAGATTCTCTGATGAGAGAGCAATGAGGTTTGTTACCTTTGCTTCCCCACATTAATACGACAGCAATAACAATTAATATACTTCAAGAAATGACAAAAAGTAACAGCATTACAAAACCCCCTCTGAAGTCCAGCCTGACTCACCTGACTTCCTTGCTTTCAAGGCAATGACAGCAGCCAGTTCTCTCTGCACCTAAAACACCAGGAAAGGAAAGGATGGTTAGAGCTACCAGCACAGTCAAACCAAACAAAAGGCAACACCAGTGAGATATCTGCTAGCAGTGCTTTGGAGCAGTCAGCTGCATGTGGAACTATGCAGGTACTTGGGTTTGAATCTGCAGGCACTTTTATTTCCTTTTCAGCTGAGAATTCTGTGACAACTTTCCTTCTTCTTTTTTTTCCCTTGTCTTTTTTTTTTCTTTTTCTTTTTTTTTTTCCTTTTTCTTTTTTTTCCCTTTTCTTTTTTTTTTTCCTTTTTCTTTTTTTTCCCTTTTCTTTTTTTTTTTCCTTTTTCTTTTTTTTCCCTTTTTTTTTTTTTTTCAACTTCAATTTCATGCAAGTCCTGGACATTCCTTAGGGAGTGGGCAATTCAGTAACCCAACCTCTCATTTATTTGCACAGCATCTCTCTTTCACAAGCACACACTTGAAGCTTCTTCCTCTCCTTGTTAAATGTTTGGACTGCCTCTGCTGAGCACAGTGTAATATTGGATTTACTTTGTGACTCTAGGATAAGAAAGTTCTCCATGCTGAGGTTTGGCTGAGATTCATCTATACAATTGACATTTGCTTTTTGTTCCTTTCAGGAGGAAACAATCTCTCCTAATAGCATGGCTGAGCCTGCATTTTTGGGACCAAAATTTAGTTGAGATGAACATGCAGAAGTAAGATACCTGATTTCCAGAGTCACAGGCTGTCTTGCTAGATCATGATGGAACAAGCCCTGCCACACTAGCCATAGAATCATAGAATCATAGAATCATAGAATGGTATGGTTGGAAGGGACCTAAAGGATCAGCCAGTTCCAACCCCCTGCCATAGGCAGGGACACCTCCCACTAGCACAGGTCACTCAAGGCCTCGTCCAACCTGGCCTTGAACACCTCCAGGGAGGGAGCAGNTGCTCCAGCATCCCAGACACTCTCCTGCTACACCTCATTTCTTCCCTTCCTCTGCTCCATCCATGCTCTCAGACTCTTTTCTACACCCTCCAGCTTCTTCTGACTTCCCTCATGTTCACAAGAGAGCCTGTCTATTATTAAAAAAATCATGGGACATTGCAAGTATTTTAGTAGGCATTTTCTTACCTCTCTGTACATAGTTTCTGGCAGTGTATACTAACTGTCTTAATTGACTTATGCAAGCTCAAAGCTGCTCTGCAGTGAGACTTTTGAGAACCAATTTCTGAGAGCACATGAAATTAATAAAATACTACTCACAAGACATACAGGATAATCAGAATAAGGCACAAAGCTCATGAAGGATTCCCAGAGTAACCTGATTACTAACAATTGGCAACATCCCACTCTAGTGACTCTGAAGGAAAGTTTGAAAATCCAAAACAAGAGCATAAAGATGGACAAAGCCACCCAAGCCCTCTCAGCACAATGGTAACTTCAGCATTTGCTGATCAGACACGGAGCAGTGTGCTCCAGATATGGCAGAAGGTAGTCATACCACATCCTTCCTCTGCATCCTTCCTTCCCTTGTGGCAAAGGACCAGGGAGACTTTTTTTTTCCTGTCCTTGCAAGGCACAAAGATCTTTTCTACTCCTCGATGCTGTCCCACTGAGAGGCACAGAGGCTTCTGTCACTCCAAGCAGCAAAACATGAAGGCAATGCCAGTTTTATTAACTGTTGTCCTGTTTCTAGCACAATTGTGCAAGCTGGCAGCATTACCTACCCTTCCTTCCTTCCTGTGCACTCATTCCCATGTCTGCAGAACTGTTAATCATGGTTAATGTAAGCACAAACTGCAAGTAAGGTGAGAAAGAACAGTTCTTCTCTTGAAAAACAGCTTCTGTACTTGCTTATTAACACCTATTAATACACACTAGGAATAACAAATATGAGTTGTCCAGAGTAAGAGTGGGATTTGCAATAGAAACCCAAGTTGTTTCTGAATAAAAACACCACAACTGTTCAGACCAAGCTGCTCATTCCCTCTCCCCTCATTCAGTTCAGCAGGAGGTGCCAATGTCAATGTCCCAGTCCTGGTCTGTTCTCACAGGTAACTGACAGTAAGAAACAATGCACATAACAGACGTTTCATTTTTATCTTCTAGCATTTAATAAACATATTATCTCAAGATTAGCCTTAGGAGACTGTACAATCTGCAACAGTTGTAAGTTTACCAGTTAACACACTCAATAGAAAAATGCAAATCTCTCCAAGAGTGCAAAGAAACTTTGGCTTCTTATTTAAAGGCAGACAGAAAAAGCAAAAGGGAGAGAGAGAAAGCAGAGAGAGAAAAAAGCAGGAGAGAGAGAGAGCAGGAGAGAGAGAGAGCAGGAGAGAGAGAGAGCAGGAGAGAGAGAGAGCAGGAGAGAGAGAGAGCAGGAGAGAGAGAGAGCAGGAGAGAGAGAGAGCAGGAGAGAGAGAGAGCAGGAGAGAGAGAGAGCAGGAGAGAGAGAGAGCAGGAGAGAGAGAGAGCAGGAGAGAGAGAGAGCAGGAGAGAGAGAGAGCAGGAGAGAGAGAGAGCAGGAGAGAGAGAGAGCAGGAGAGAGAGAGAGCAGGAGAGAGAGAGAGCAGGAGAGAGAGAGAGCAGGAGAGAGAGAGAGCAGGAGAGAGAGAGAGCAGGAGAGAGAGAGAGCAGGAGAGAGAGAGAGCAGGAGAGAGAGAGAGCAGGAGAGAGAGAGAGCAGGAGAGAGAGAGAGCAGGAGAGAGAGAGAGCAGGAGAGAGAGAGAGCAGGAGAGAGAGAGAGCAGGAGAGAGAGAGAGCAGGAGAGAGAGAGAGCAGGAGAGAGAGAGAGCAGGAGAGAGAGAGAGCAGGAGAGAGAGAGAGCAGGAGAGAGAGAGAGCAGGAGAGAGAGAGAGCAGGAGAGAGAGAGAGCAGGAGAGAGAGAGAGCAGGAGAGAGAGAGAGCAGGAGAGAGAGAGAGCAGGAGAGAGAGAGAGCAGGAGAGAGAGAGAGCAGGAGAGAGAGAGAGCAGGAGAGAGAGAGAGCAGGAGAGAGAGAGAGCAGGAGAGAGAGAAAGAAGGAGAGCGAGAAAGCAGGAGAGAGAGGAAGCAGGAGAGAGAGAGGAAAAAAGCAGGAGAGAGGAAAAAAAGCAGGGGAGAGAGAGGAAAAAAAGCAGGAGAGAGAGAGAGAGAAAAGAAGCAGGAGAGAAAGCAGAGAGAAAAAGCAAAAGGCAGGCAGAGAGAAAAAGCAAGAGAGAGGCAGCTTTGTAGCACCCTACAGTTAGATCTGCAGTGCTCCTTTTGCTGCAGAGGTGGCACTTTCCAAGTCAGAAAAGCAGTGCTAGCATCACAGCAATGAAAAGTACATTTTTCTGTATTTTGCCTATGATGTGCAGAACACCTCACAGTTTGCTGTCTGTCAGGAATGCAGGTGGTGTATTGCTTCGACTGAAAAAAACCTTCAATTAAAGCAAGAGAAAAAGAAGTTTCTCTGCTAAGAAAACAGATCAAAGAGCTTCGCTCCAATGGTCCAAACTCCCTTCCACAGGACTCACTCAAATCACAAAGAACAGGTACTGCTGAGCAGCCTTCTGGATCTGCCTGCTGTCCCTAGATTTGACAATCTAAATGCTTTTGTCTGGTTTACTGTCCGTGCACTTGGCACCTCTGCTGGCCAGGCAGTTCCTACGCACCATTACACCACGGGAACTCCAGGTACAACATTCATCCCTGGCAGCACACCTGCTGCACATTAGCATACTTCTTCCTAACAGGATTTAACCTTCCNATTCTATGACTCTATGATTTCAGTTACTGCCTGTTCGACGAAACTCAATAGTTGCATGTCACATTGGAGGTAACAAAGTAACTCAAAGTAAAACATACATTCATGCAGAAGCTATTGCCTGCCACACTGAGCTAGCAAATAAAAATAACAAGTGGTTTGTACATATAGCCTGTTGCCACAACGCTAACACTATCTAAATAGTAGGCTATTTTGAGTAGCGTCACAGACACCAAAACCAATTCAGTTTAAAGGGCAGCTTACCACACTGTAGTTACAGAAATATTATGGGAGTTTGAAAGAGAGCCTTTTGAGTGTATTGTTGGCCTGTTACCACATTTTAATCTATTTTCTTTCTTATGATATAAAAGAGAAGATTGTGCATGCAAAGTGGTATCCATGTATACTTCTGCTCAGTTAAACACAAATGAGATACTTCCATGGTGAATATTCTCATCTTGAAAGGCCAGAGGCAGATTTTTCAAAAGAAAAAGATGAGCACTGTTCTCTTACCCATGAATCTGGTCATTTTATCATAGAATCATAGAATGGTAAGGTTGGAAGGGACCTCAAGGATCAGCTAGTTCCAACCCCTGCCATAGGCAGGGACACCTCCCACTAGAACAGGTCACTCAAGGCCTCATCCAACCTGGCCTTGAACACTTCCAGGGAGGGAGCAGCCACAACCTCCCTGAGCAACCTGTGCCAGTGTCTCACCACCCTCACTGCAAACAACTTCCTCCTAACATCCAGTTTAAACCTCCCCTCTGCCAGTTTAAGACCTTGTCAATAGTCCCTCCCCAGCCTTCCTAGAGGCCCCCTTCAGATACAGGAAGGCTACTCTAAGGTCTCCTGGAAGCCTTCTCTTCTCCAGGCTGAAGAGCCCCAACTCTTCTCTTATCATAGAAAGAATAGTTGTGCATCTAGTAGATAGTGCATATCACCTCTACTTATCCTTCCCTCCCCTCTCTTTTTTTCTTATGTTAGCCTTTCACGAAACAGTATTCTAGCTATCAATGTCCCAAAAAACACCTCAAATCTGGAGACAAATTGGCAATCCATACAGAAGCTCAAATTTAAATCATGCAACAGGAAGCTCTGGGCAGCAGTGTTTTGAAAAAGAAGCAAGTCCAGTGCACATTTGTGCATTTCAAGTGACCACAGTCTGTTGGACTCTAAATAAAAGTAGGACTGAGTGCCATCTTCAAGTGCCAAACAACTGTATTTCCCAGATATCCTGCATTAACATCCTGGTAGTTCCTTCTGTCCCACCACAAGGTAAGGTGAGAGCTTTGCAGTGGAGGCACTCACAGCCTGTGCCCTGATTTTAGCAGACAGGACATTGAATATGAAGCTGCTCTTTGAGATGTGACATGGGATGCATGACAGATCTGGAATGCTTCTTTAAACCCAGGAGCAATCATTGCATTTCCTTAAAAATTCATGACCAAAAAGATTATCTGATGCAAACACATTTCAAATGGCACTTTACACTGCTGGCATGTCAGCTGCCTTTGCAATTTAAGTTTGATGTTGTTGTCAGTCACTCATTGTAATGGAGCATGTAATACGAGCATGTAATTCAATAGGATCCATTCAGTTACCTTCACTCTGCTGCCTCTCTCATAAAGACAAAACCAGACTCTCAACAAGACAGTCCCTTATCTTTTGTATCTGACTGCTCTTAAAATGGTGTATTCCATACCTTATGCACAAGTTAAGATGATAAAGAAATCTCTTTTTTTTCCCTGCTGCTCTTCTGACTTGGTATCGTTCGCCACACCTCTCACTATTGTCTTCTACAATGTCCAGACCTATTTCAAATCAAGAGTGCATTTCCCTCACTAATCAGTTCTAGACAGATTGAATCACCCAAAAATTTCAAAAATAACAACAAAAACCATAATATGCAGTGAATGTGAGAAGTGGAACTCTATAAGAGAAACAACACATGGTGACAGAAAGTAGTAGGGAATAAGTAACAAGAGAATAGCCAGCAAAAAATCAGGGTGCAGTAAAGAAAAAGGTGGAGAGAGGAATTGATCAAACTTGTAGAGATGCCTATGTCTGTGCAAGCCACTCTGTAACTCCTTCTGATGACCCTGGGGGCCTTCTATGAAAAGGTTACAACATCAATAGATGAGGGATGAGCAACTGATATCATCTACCTGGGCTTGAGCAAAGCCTTTGACACTGTCCTACGTGACATCCTGGTCTCCAAACTGGTAAAACATGTGTTGGACAGGTGGACAGCTCAGTGGATTAAAAACTGTCTTGATGGCCACACCCAAAGAGTGGCTGTCAATGGGTCCATGTCCAGGTGGAGGCAGTGACAAGTGGAGTCCCTCAAGGATCAATACTGGAACCAGTTTTGTTCAACATCTTTGCTGGTGGCCAGGACAGAGGCATTGAGTGCAGCCTCAGCAAGTTCACCAATGACACCAAGCTGTGTGGTGCAGCAGACAGTCTGGAGGGCAGGGATGGCATCCAGAGGGACCTGGACAGGCTGCAGAGGTGGGCACAAGACAAGCTCACAAAGTTCAACAAGACCAAGTGCAAGGTCCTGCAGCTGGGTCAGGGCGATCCCAAGCACCAACACAGGCTGGGCAGTGACTGGCTGGAGAGCAGCCCTGAGGAGAGGGACTTGGGGGTGCTGGTGGAGGAGAAGCTCAACATGAGCCAGCAGTGTGCACTTGCAGCTCAGAAAGCCAACCAGAGCCTGGGCTGCATCAAAAGNGGGGGTTGGGACTGGATGACCCTTGAGGTCCTTTCCAACCCTGACAATTCTATACCCTGACAATGATTCCTGGAAAGTGGATACCTTATCAGAGGAGCCTAAAGGTATGATTGTTTTTACCTAAGGCACACTTTCAAAACAAATCTGGTATTCAGCATCCTAGAAGTGCCTTCTTCTCTTTCCTCACTNCCAGCACCAGAACAAGAGGACACAGTCTCAAGCTGTGCCAGGGGAAGTTGCCATGGTCTAGTCTTGAGGTCTGTGGTAATGGGTTGGACTTGATGCTCTTTGAGATCTCTTCCAACCTTGCTTATACTGTGTGATACTGTGAAGGAGAGCCTGGGTAAGCCAGCTCAGATGTAAATGCTTGCCATATGGCCACTTATGTTTAGGTGAGGTGAGTTCTCCCTCTCTGCAACAGCAATAGCTTTTATAGAGCTACAGAAATATATAATTAGACCCTATCTGCATGCATGCTTACAGTTTCTTCCTGCACTTTCAGATGCTAAAGTAGTGATATTTCAGGCACACAGATTCCAGCTAATGTTGCTTGGGCTGGATCTTAAAAATCAGTTTAAGTTTGAAAATTTGGGAATTTAATCCTCAGAAAGAGCTGACACAGAAGCATCCTTCTGACATGACACAAAATGTTGCTTTAGTTCATCAGAAGAAAATAAAAATTAAAACCACAGAGGAGACAATGGCACTATCAGCACTGATGGGATGGGAACCTCCCAGTGTAGAAATGTACAAAAAAGAAAGAAAGAAAATCAGTGCTCATCAGCAAATGCTTTAGTGTCAGGTTGAAAATAAAGTCTTGAGGGCTTTTTCCCTCACTTCTGGAGCCCTGGTTTGAAGAATATTGTGAACAGGATCCTGCATTATGATTTTTTTCAGGGAAGATAAATATTTATATAGAAAATACATAAATCTCCCATGAGCCAAAGCAAAAGAATCATGAACTCATTTCCAGTCATGGCTGATACCTTCACTTTTGGCTTCCAGATCCTGTTCTTTTTTTCCCCATAGAAATCCTGAAGCTAGTAATAAACAAACAAATGAGAACCTGTATCCTGATTAGTCCAGCTCTCTGCTGAGTGGTACAAGATGAGGGTGCAAACTCCCTTAGCTCTCCAGCTTGCAGCAAATACCTCAGACCCTAGTATGGAGGAAAAGCAACATTCTGGAGGAACAAGAGGGAGAGGTTCATATTTGGAAGATTCTGCTGTGGGCTTACATCTTTTCTCCAGACTTAGACTAGAAATTGTTGTAGAAAGCCTCCAGTTTCACAGAAAATCAGAAAATGCAGAAGAAGAGATTGGTCTTTTTGATACCACCATGGCAATAAATGAGTCTCAGGCCATCTGGAGATGCAACTACCTCATTTTTTCTTTAGCTAGTTAGCTACAGCAATGAAATGGTTCATCTGAAAAGCCCTCTCCATGTGCCTTACTGCTGGAATCACTCAGGCTGTAGATGGTGGTGGAGCCACTGTCCCTGGAGGCATTTAAAAGGAGACTGGATGAGGCACTTAGTGCCATGGTTTAGTTAATTAGAAGGTGTTAGGTGATAGGCTGGACTCAATGGTCTCTCAGCCTCTTCTTGTAAATCAGATATTTTGCTCCTCTGATCATCATGATCACAGTCATCTGTATACTCCAGTAGTAGGAGTTCAGAACTGGACCAAGCACTCCAGATGTGTCACACCAGTGCTGAGTAGTCACCAGTCATCTCCCTTAGCCTGAGGATAGTGCTTTTGCCAATACAGCCCAGGAGGCAGTTGGCTTTCTTTGCTACAAAGGCATATTTCTGTCTGATGTTCAACCTGCTGTCCCCCAGGACCTCCAGGTCCTTTTTGGCCAAGCTACTTTTCAGAGAGGCATCCCTCAGCCCATACAGGGGCATGAGGTTATTTCTGCCAGATGCAGGATGTTGCATTGCCCTTTGCTGATCTTCATGGGGTTCCTGTTGGTCCATTTCTCCAGCCTGCCAGGGTCCCTCTGAATGGCAGCACATTCACCTGGTGTATTGACCACTCCTCCCAGTTTTGCATCACCTACAAGCTTGCCAAAGATGCACTTGGTACCGCTGCACAGATTACATTAGACTGAGTGAATCTAGCTTAACACTCTGAAGTTCTGTCTGCTCCTTAGAGCAATGATTACACAACATAAACAAGATGTACCACATTCTAGCACAGACAGGATAAGCTGTTGTTTATTATGCTGGAATTTACTGAGGCTAAACAGTTGGGAAGCCAGATACTTAAGCTTCCCAAGTGGCTCTCCTCAGAAGCCTATCGTAATCTATGCCAGGGCTGCCGAGGCCCTTTCTATCCCTTTGTCCCCCACCTCATCTCTTGCACTGATGTCCACTTGACCAAAAGGATCTGAGTGTAAGCTACTTGGCAGAAAAATCACTGTGATCCTCCAAACTGGTATCTCCTGGGCCATGAATAGCATGGATTATAAGAGAACAGGCTGCAGCAGTTCTTCTGATTTTAATAGCTTTGGAATTGCACACTAAGACCTCAGAAAAGCTTCCTCCTTTCAAATACTGAAAAGTAGTTTGCATTACAAACACCTGCTCACTAAGACTAAGCCTTTAATTTGAAAAGATCCAAAACATGACAATATTTCAAGCATGATCAGTACAAACTTTGATGCAGTGACCTTACCGCAGAAGTCAGACGAGCAAGAATTTCAGCATTGGTTTCTGCTGTATCTTCTATTTTTTGATCAGGCCTTAAAAACAGAAAAAAAAATAAGATTTTATTGTTTCTTTCGTTCTGTTTCAACACCTTTTGATTCCTGGAAAGCAAAGAACTGTGTAGCCACAGGCACTAGTGTAAAAGGGCTTTTGAGATTCCACATCAAAATGATGACTGTGACATGACAATAATTACCTGTGATAAGTAACAACGGAGTGCACCCTTTGTCCTTTCCTGTCAAGAACTCTTTTGATTGGACTAATGCAAAACAGTGAGAGGATTCTTCAGCTATAAAACTATGAAGAAGAGCTGAAGAGTGCAAGAGTTAAGAGTGCAAGAGTTAAGAGTTGCTTATTTGAATGCTTTTTTTTTTTTTTGATAAAAATATCTTCTATCACCAGAGAAAAGTTTTCCCATTTGCCCACCAACCAGCTTTGTGAAGGTGTGGAGCAGCACCTCTGGGACACAAGATCACACAGGCAAAAGAAGACATCAAAATCCTCTTTAAAATATCCAACTTTATATGTGACATAAAGTGAACATGAAAAGAGTATGTGTAAGAAACCACAAATTAGCAAACTAAAGCAGCAGCTCAGAACACTATTAGGTTGTCTTGGCAGTTACTTGCAAGACAGAGAGGCTTAATGTGTCTTAGCAAAAATGGGACTGGGCAGGAAGAACCCTTCTAGAAGCTGCCACAGAAGTCTGGCCCACGTGGGAAAAGCCATGGACAGCAGAAGATAGGACCATGAGGTTTTTCTACAAACAGCCTAATTCCCATTCCTGAAGTACCTGTGAGCCTTTTGGAAGGTTTGTTGACAATCAGGAGGAGGATGCCAATATGGCAGGGTTAATATTATAGGAGGAAGAAGAAGAAAACACCCTTGAGATCTTTTCATGGCTTTGGGAAGCATGGCATGCCAGCAGATTGAGCAGACACAAAACTGCAGCTGCTGTCACAAACATAAATCCCAGGTAATAGCAGGAGCTTCTGTCTTTGGCTAAATTATTTAACTGCTCATATGCCTTGGTGTGTTTAGGGAGAGAGCTGACAACATAGAGTCATAGAATCATAGAATAGTAAGGTTGGAAGGCACCTCAAGGATCATCTCTTCTCCAGGCTGAAGAGAATGTGGAACATGCAGCTGCTATGCTGTGGTTCTTACAACCCACATCTAAAAATTTCTTTCCTTGATTAAAAGATTGAAGTCAGAAAGCAGAGAATGGCACATGCCTTCATCCTGGGACAAGCATATTCAGAATGGTAATTCAGCTTAGAAATCACAATTGTTTTCACAATTGGGGCCACAAAGATGCTCAGAGGGCTGCAGCAGCTCTGCTATGAGGACAGGCTGAGAGAGTTGGGGCTCTGCAGCCTGGAGAAGAGAAGGTTTCCAGGAGACCTTAGAGTAGCCTTCCAGTATCTGAAGGGGGCTACAGGAAGGCTGGGGAGGGACTATTGACAAGGTCTTGCAATGCCAGGACAAGGGGCAAGGGGTTTGAACTGGCAGAGGGGAGATTTAGACTGGATGTTAGGAGGAAGTTCTTTGCAGTGAGGGTGGTGAGACACTGGTACAGGTTGCCCAGGGAGGTTGTGGAGCACAGAATCACCCCAACATGATCTTTGATCACCTTGGGTGATTCTGTGCTCCACAACCTCCCTGGAGGTGTTCAAGGGAGTGACCTATTCTAGTGAGAGGTGTCCCTGCCTATGGCAGGGGGTTGGAACTGGATGATCTTTGAGGTCCCTTCCAATCTTACCATTCTATGATTCACAAGAGCCTTTTCTAGTCAAATAAAAATGTGATTTAGCATTTTAAGCAGTACAAGCATTTACAAAGAGTGGTTTGTTCAGTCTCTTTAAAATTTGGAATAGGATTAAAATAACTGACCCCTTTAGCTGCCTATGTTTCCTTACAGATCTGATTTCCTCTGATCTCTCAGAACCAGGATAAGACCTGATTCTTCCAAATTGGAGGCAAAAGTTAGCAGCTCAGTAGACACAGCCACAAATCTAAGGAGCAGCATATAGCTGAGCTATTTTCATCTTGGGCCTTTATCACTTCATCTTCCATTTAAAAATACTCCCAGTATTTATCTGTATATGAGCACCAAATACTGAAACCATTAATATACTAATTCCAGCTTTCTGGAAAGAGAGAGGAAGAGGGATTTATGATACTCAGGCTAATAGAAATAAAATAAGACAGAATGGAAACTGAGAAACAAAATCAAGACACCTATCATCCTGTTTTTTTTCGAAAGGGGACAGCTAAGATCTAGTAGAGCTGGTACCAGGAGTTACAAAACCCAGGCAAGCAAGCATAAGGCTTATCATAGAATGGCTTAGGTTGGGAGGGGCCTCAGACATCATTTACTCCAACCTCCCTGCCAGGGGCAGAGGAGCCCATGGGAGAGACAGGGACCTACTGGAGAGAGTCCAACACAGAGCCACAAGGGTTGGAATGGGCTGTCCAGGGAGGTCATAGAGTCACTATCCCTGGAGGTGTTTAAGAGGAGGTTGGATGAGGCACTTAGTGCCATGGGTTAGTTAATCAGAAGGGTTAGGTGATAGGTTGGACTTGATGATTTTAGATGTCTTTTCCTACCTGGTTAATTCTGTGATTCTGTGATGACTGGGGGACTTAAGTATCTCCCCTATGGAGAGAGACTGAAAGCCCTGGGGATGTTCAGTCTGGAGTACAGTAGAGCAGACTGAGAGGAGATCTCATCAATGTCTATAAATATCTGAGGGGTAGGTGTTAATTGGCTGGGGCCAAGCTCTTCTTGGTGGTCAGCAGCAATAAGACAAGGAGCAATGGGTACAAATTGGAATATAGAAGGTTTCACCTCAACATGAGGAGAAACTTCTTTACAGTGAGGGTGACAGACCCCTGGAACAGGCTGCCCAGAGAGGTTGTGGAGTCTCCTTCTCTGGAGACCTTCAAAACCTGTCTGGATGTGTTCCTGTATGAACTACCCTAGGGGATCCTGCCTTGGCAGTGGGGTTGGACTTAATGATGTCTGGAGGTCCCTTCCAACCTCTAAAGTTCTGTGATTCTGTGATTCTCTCATCTAGGCTCAGCTTCTCAAGGCCTCATCCAGCCTGGCCTTAAACCCCTACAGGGAGGATGCATCTCAGTGGCCCATGGGTTCCATAGTGCACTGAGCAGAGTCAGATGCAGCAATGCTTTCCCTAGATCTGCAAGAAGGCAAGTGAACCTCAGCACAATTATTTCTGTATACCCTGTGAAAGCAACTACAACACTTCCCAGGTTGAGGACAGAGGAAGTAGTATGGACATAGCCATGGTCCTGCACCTGGACCTCACCTGTCAAATGTGCAGCCACTGCATGTGCCTCTATGCTGGATTTACAATCCACCTAGAAGGCCAATAAAAGATTCATGGATACTTGAGAGTTCTTTGTGTTCAGCAAAACCTTTTCAGGAACTTCATAAAGTAGTAATCATATTAATATCTTCTCCTGGCTATTTGTATTAAAACCAAACTGTTTTTAAGAATGGATAATTCCTGAAATGCAAATTCTTTCAGAGCAGAAGATACAGAAGACAGTGTAACACTTCTGAAAAGAAAACAGCAAGCAATATGAATTAAAGAAAAAAAGCAATAGGAATTAAAGCAATATGAATTAAAGAAAAAAAGCAATATGAATTAAAGCAATATCACAGTATCACAGTGTCACCAAGGTTGGAAGAGACCTCAAAGATCATCAAGTCCAACCCATTACCACAGACCTCAAGACTAGACCATGGCAATATGAATTAAAGAAAAAAAAGTAATATGAATTAAAGAAAAAATACACACCTCTCTGTTAACTTCCTTTAAACATCTTTTCAAAATATATTATGGGATACATTTCAATAGTCTAAGGTACCCACTGCATTCTTGAAATCTTCATTGAGTCTGCCAGTAGTTATGGGAATTAGGTGTTGTAAACACTCCCATTTACAAAGGAAACAGACTAAACACCTGATACAAAGCCACAGTCACTGGAAAAGAATTGGAGGGGAGCTGGATGAGAGCCTAACTGATTGCTCAAGGTCATAAGGAAGTCTATGGCACAGATTTCAACACAGATCTTTTGTTTCCAGGCTATTGCAATATTCACTTCTTTTCCATTCAAGTAGAACTGGCTGTGATTAACACAGGATGCTTAATGACTTCAAGAGGCCTCTGCATCAATCCTGTCTGATTTGACAATAATCACAGGGGCTCAGTCCTGTGGAATACACATAATAAAATCAGCCTTCAGCTTAGCATGAACTGCTAAAATTCTCCATGATCTGCTATGTCCTATCTTGTTTTCCATGGTAGATTCCCACCAATTTTATGTTTAACATAGGGAATTTGGCAAGGTCAAATGAAGAACCAATGGCATCCTGGCCTGGATCAGGAACAGTGTGGCCAGCAGGACAAGGGAGGTTATTCTGCCCCTGGACTCAGCACTGCTCAGGCCACACCTTGAGTGCTGTCTCCAGTTCTGGGCCCCTCAATTCAAGAGAGATATTGAGGTGCTGGAAGGTGTCCAGAGAAGGGCAGCAAGGCTGGTGAGGGGCCTGGAGCACAGCCCTGTGAGGAGAGGCTGAGGGAGCTGGGGGTGTGCAGCCTGCAGAAGAGGAGGCTCAGGGCAGACCTCATTGCTGTCTGCAACTACCTGAAGGGAGGTTGTAGCCAGGTGGGGTTGGGCTCTTCTCCCAGGCACCCAGCAACAGAAGGAAGGGACACTGTCTCAAGCTGTGCCAGGGGAGGTCTGGGCTGGATGTTAGGAGGAAGTTGTTGACAGAGAGAGTGATTGGCATTGGAATGGGCTGCCCAGGGAGG
>WBNM01024418.1:67447-88463 GCA_013399055.1 Ramphastos sulfuratus | reverse complement strand
ATATATATATATAATTTTTAAAAGCACCCTCACAATCTGACAGGTGAAACCTCTGGAAAATAATTCTTCAGTGATGATATTCCCAAAAGGAATCCAGCTTCAAGTAAAATTTGAATAATGTGAGCAGGAAGGAGCTGGAAATGTACATTAATGACTAACTCTTCGATTCATGTGACAGAGATGATTCTCCACTAGAAGTGACACTTGCACTGGAATGATAACCTCCAAAGCAGACTGTAAAATAGTGGTAGTCTCCAGTCAAGGTCAGCATGCATGACACATTTAACTTGAACCTCAAAACTTTCCAATCCATTTTCCTACTCAGCATCCTTCACGTATCACATCAATAGGACCTATCTGTTCTGTATTTTTTGATTAAAAGCCCTTGGATGAGTAGCCATGAACCATGAAAAGTGGTCTGATTTGGAGTGATAATGGGGAAAACATCAACTCCCACCGAAATCAAGATGAAATGGCCCCGATATTTAAGGAACAGCCAAACTGCTTTGCACCTGACGAGGCTGGAAAACAAGGATTTACATTTGATAAAAATATTCAAAGTCTTTCTCCCATATGAGTCATCCACTGAGAAGATCTCCTTCAGTCCCCTACTCTTGCCAGTCTGGGGCCCTTTTGACTTAGCTGTGCTCACTCAAGCTGACCAGACAAATGTGTTTTCAAGGGAATCCCCACTCCAGATCTGCCAATTCCTGCTTAGTGAAGGCAGTCAGCAATAGGGAAGGGGATGAAGTTTCTGCCCTGAGCTGTGCAGAGAAACGACTGAGAGTATTTTTTCTACTAGTTCAGCATGTCTGGATTCAATAAGCTGAGCTTGAGACAGCTTACAGGGACTGTGGGCTTTGAAAAAGTCTCTGGGCTCTTTTGGACAATCATTTGAGAGCACGGTGAGGTTTTTTTAAATCTAATGTGTAGAGAAGGAAAGTACTTACAGAAGAAAGTTTTGTCTCTGACATCAAACAGATTAAACCCTAGTACTGGCAGAGTATTTGCTCTTCACAATATAAATGTCAGGTTTAGGAATCCATCATGCTAGGGACAAGAGAAGAATTTAACCCAATTTGTCTGTTGGCCAGACCAGCTCCTGCAGATTTGCTAAGGCATCAGGGGTCATGAGTCCCCAGACCTCTCACTGACACCTTTTTCTCCTATATTCTGGCCTCTCACTGTGGCACAAACAACTACAGTTTTCTTCTAGTTGCTCTAAATAGGAACCATGTTGAGTGCAGCTATATCAGCACTGACAATATCCAACAGACAAGTGAAAAAAGCATGCAGGAAGGGAAACTCTTAAAAGGCATATTCTGAGAAGGGAATAATAATGTGAGACTACAAAGCTCTGGCAAACATGCAGTAGAGAGTAAAATCAGATGGCTGAGGCTACCACATTTCTACCTATCCTCTCTATCCATCTGATAGCTGATTCTGACACAACACAAGGGCATCTGATCTGCTAATCCATCAGATCCTTGCTGCCCAATTCATGTTAAATATCCAAATGTGAGAGGAGATTAAAAAATAAATTAATTAATTAATTAATTAATCAAACCATCACCACTGTTTTCCCAGGCAATATAGCAAGATACAGCCAGCAAGCTAGGGCAGAAGAACCACCATACAACAAAACCTACAAGTTGAGTGCTGNAGGTGTTCAAGGCCAGGTTGGATGAGGCCTTGAGTGACCTGTACTAGTGGGAGGTGTCCCTGCCTATGGCAGGGGGTTGGAACTGGATGATCCTTGAGGTCCCTTCCAACCTTACCATTCTGTGACTCTATGATTCTATCTACCCAGGCTGAATTTCTCAAATAAGAAGCCCATCTCTACAAAGCTCACCAACCCTGAAAAGAAAGCTGGCTCATTGGCATGGTTTGGGAGCAAACAGTGCCATTCTAAACCTGTCACTCACAAAACAGTCAGCAAAAGTTGCAAACAGCTGTATATGCACACTTACATACTACACATGTCAATCCTGGGAGGAGACAGTGGCAACAGCTGAAGCAGGAGCTTTACTCCATTCTTCCATCCTTCCTCTTTCTCAAATTCACAGAAAAGGTAGGTACATTCATCTGCTGAGAACTGGTAGAAAGCATGAGTGTCTTGAAAATAGAGTTGTCTGTCCACTGTTAAAAGAAATAAAATACAAGTTAGAGAGCTTGTAAATGTTTGCCGCTTAAAGGTTCTATTCCCCCACCACATTCTATGTGGCATTTGACTTTAATGTTGAGCTGCACCACGACACAAGGCAAAACAATTACAAACTCAGCACAGAAGCAATCCTGCTGTCTTGTATTAACTCTAAAGAGAGCAACTCCAAACCCTCCATTTGAAGAGCTGCAGGCTCCTGAAATTCAAGCGTTGAGACTGCTGAGTATTTAACCATTTCTGAAACCAGTTCAGAATCAGGGGATAAAAATCTTCTACTTGTCAGATTTCTGAGCCTTCATTTCCATTGGCTTCTAAACTCTTCTCACCAACAGCCAGGCACTAGTAAATGAAGTGCAGTGATGGGGATGCAACCCATCCTTATCCTAGCTTTTCTTCAAACAGAGAAGTCATTCAGCCCTTGTAAAGGCTGCAGATCAGACTCATTGACAGTGTAGTTGGAGCAGAAGAAAACCTTTAAGCACACTGTAGATAAAAGCAGAACTCTTCCATAACACTTCACCTTTTTACAAAGGAGAAACTTAAGTGTCTAGCATAGACTCTAGAGAAGGGTATGCTTTGAGCTGAGCTACCTGAGTAGTCCCAGATAGAAAGTCCCCCAGATTTCCAGAGGTTGGTTACCAGTGCCATTGTTGACAAACACTTCAGCTGGACCAAACCCCTAAATCTGGTGGGGAAGGTAGGGACAGTCAGAGTAGAACCTAGCATCACCACTGTCTTGAGAAGCTGAATTTTCTCCCATCCATTGCAATCTAAAATTTTGCAAAACAGACAGAGGAAGGGAAAACCACTAACAGCTAATAGAGGAGTTGTCTGGCAAAGACATAATCTGCAATGACTGCCTTAGGAAAAACCTAAAAGAACACAAGGATAACAAAAAATAGGCTGGAAAAGACACACTCTGATTACAACTTGCTAATGGGCAGTTACATTTGCAAAAGTAAAAGGAAGGAAATTGCCTGCCTTAAAAAAAAAAAAAACAAACTAAAAAACATATCTCATATTATGAAATGAAAGGTCATATTTAATATTATGAAATGTGAGTCTACCAAGGATGCAGTAAAATAAACAACTGTCAAGATAAAAAAAAAAAAAAAAAAAAGATCAATCTGCCTTTTTCCACCTTTCTCTCCTTCCTTTCCCATGAAAAAATGTATCCTCTGCAGGAGAAACTGATAACCTTCCTCATGCTAGAAATATCATCAAGACTGACCTGATAATATAATGCCCATATCCAGGAGGAGCTGCCACACTCCAACTGCTGTAGATCTGCACTTAACAAAAGGGCACTGCTCCAAAAGCCAGTCTACCAGCTCTGATCCGACACAGCTTCTCCTGGAAATAAGCAAAACATGATTTCTTACACCACATCATGCTAAAATGCACTTTTATTATACAGAGCTACTGTTCAAGCTATGAAAGTGAACGAATCCTTTTGTTCAGCAGGGCAAACCATTTCTCTCAATTACTATTTTTTGTAATCCACTTCAAGGGAAGAAATTACTCTGGCAAGTCTCAAGGGATGCCCCTTGTTAAAAGGGGAATGCATGTTAGATGGGTAAGTGCCCTTACATCTCATTCATGGGAGGTTCACTTCACAACAAGCAATATTTTTATCAATTTGAGCTGCTTACAGGCAGTCACCCAAAGATGTGTAAGAGCTAAATAAAATCCACTCTTTACCCTCAGTATTTTATTTCCTTTGTGAGCACAGACATAAGCAATACAGCTACACGAGAGGTGTAAGACCTTGAGTGTTACTCTAGGTCATACTTCATCTTTCACCTTATTGGTAAACTTCTCTTTCTAAATCATTAAAAAAAGAGAGAGAAGTGGCTTTTTTCTTAAATCCTGATGTGAATGAATGGTGCTCTAATAGAAACTTGCATGTTTTGGCATAATTGAAAATAGGAGGAAGCATTTATGCTGTAATGCAACACAAATGGAAAATCACTTCATTATAGAAACACTCCATAAATTACAAGCAAAAAAAAAAGACCAACTCACTGTGTAACTAAACCTTAGGAATCCAATTAATCTCTTTTATACCTCCAGATCAGGCCTGAATTTAATACTCTTCAGCACAATAACAAACACAATTGCAGATGAAAGCATAAAGCAATTAAATTAATGGACAGACAATCAGGCCACTGCCACTCACTGACAGTGGATAAAGTAACATGAGGAAAGATATTAAAATACATGAGTTTAAAAAACTTCTATTTAGAAAGTATTTTTGATTCTTAGTAACACAAAACCTCACTCTCAGAACTACACTCCCTTGTCAAATCAGGGCATGGGCAAAGGCAAATAAAACTCATCCAGTTGATTAAAATGAGTGATCTTAGGTTACCTGCAAATGCCAGTAAGGTACACCCTGTCTTTAATCAGGTCAGAAGCTTGCAGAGTAAAAATATTCCTGAGAGCTCTCCCAGCACAGGATGAACTTTCTCCATAAATCTGAATGAAAAACAAAATTGAAAACTGTGACAAAGAGGGATTTATTCCTGTGGTAGTAAATTGCCTCACTACTGTCTGCTCCCTCCCTCTGAGCAATGTCTTCTGCCCAGCTAACCAATGAGCAAGCAGTCAAAGCTACATAAGAAACACATCCCAGCTTCTGCGGTACCCAGAGTAGCACGGGTTGTAGATGACAGGTTGGATGAGGCCTTGAGTGACCTGTACTAGTGGGAGGTGTCCCTGCCTATGGCAGGGGGTTGGAACTAGATGATCCTTGAGGTCCCTTACCATTCTAGAATTCTATGACCCCTTGAGCTGGACTACTTTTGCATTTGGCAGCCTTAGAAAATCAAAGGTTTTACTATCTGTCACCTTTGAGCAACAGACAAGTTCTAATGAAAAATCATCTCCTCTGGACCTGCTCCAGCTGCTCCATGTCACTCTTAAGCTAGGGACACCAGAACTGGACAGAGAACTCCAGGTGGAGCCTCATGTGAGCAGAGCAGAGGGGGAGAATCACCTCCCTTGTCCTGCTGGTCACACTTTTGATGCATTCCGGGATACAGTTGCTTTCTGGGCTGCAAGTGCACATTGCCAGCTCATGTTGAGTTTTTCATCAACTGACATCCCCAAGTCCTTCTCCTCAAGGCTGCTCTCAAGCCACTCCTTGCCCAGCCTATATTTATGATACAACAGCATTCCCTGTATGTTGTTTGATGAAACGGAATGAAAACGAAGTTTGATGAGTACCTTGTTCGAAGGAGTTTCCAGATAGGGATTTGAAATTCTTCTGGACAGGGTCTGCAAGACAATTTGGTAGAGCTTTAATTTTGTTCTAGGTTTCATATGGAGAAAAAGTTGCAGCAATCTAGGTAAGGTTTGGTAAATTCAGCTCTGTGTTGTTTACTACCTATATTCTTGATCTAGAAAAAAAAGATGATCAGAGAGGCGACAGAGTCTCTAGACAACAAACAATTGTTTGAGTCAGGAGAGACCAGAAACAACAATAAAGCATTTCAACATAAACCTAAAAAAAAACAAACAAACTAGGTGAAAAGGCAGTAGTATCATGATGAGCTCAACATGAAAATCAGCACATATTAGCCAAAGTGCCATTTCATAGGCTCTAATACCCCTGAAAGTAAACTTTATCAATTCAGTAAAGACACCTCAGGGTCACAGCACACTCAAAAGGAAGACCACTCTCCTAAATTAAATTCTTAACTGTAGTTAATGTTCAGATAAATGAGGAATAAAATGGTGATCAGTGGGGAGGTAACATTGGTCTAATTTAGATCTGCATTATCTCCATCATGCCACATGCTGCACTAGTAATAGCATCTCAAAAAAATGAATGCTCCAATGTTAGAGAGGGTTCAGACAATAACAGTAGCAAGAATAATACAGGATTTGGATAAATTTTAATACTAGAAGATATAGAAAAGCCTGTGACTATTTACCTCACAAAGGAGAGATTACAGGAGACATAATGCAATTACATAAAATGATGAAATGGCACAGAGAAAAGACTTTCTGTGCTGTTTCATGTAACGTGAGAATAACTCATCAGGGAGTGAAATTAGAGAGGATTCGTACTAGAGACTGTAGGGGAAATGATATAACTCTTCACAGCAGGGAAATGCAAATGCCAAAATCTTACCACTGATCCATAAAGATTAGAGATTTAAAGTTACAAAGCTAACAGTGAAGCAGAACTCTGGAAGGCAAGCAGAGACAGGATAAACCTCTCTACAAGAGGCAGGTTACCCCACCTTTACTCACTATGATACTTCCTTATCTTGTCAGATTTGAGAGATAGCCTATTCTGGTGCTTACTGGCAACTGTTACCTCACTACAAGCCACACGAGACACAAATAAACATTGCCAAAAAGAAGTCTGGAAGTGGGATGGAAGACATTGTGCAGGTCCACTGGCAGTACAACAGGAGGACTGTGTGGTGCTCCCTCACGTTAATCCCACTTACAAGGAGCATAACTAATTCTTCACTTTGAGAAGGATCCAATTCACACTTGGTATACTCAAAACATACACAAATAAATAGATAGGTGGGTAGATAGGTGGGCAGATAGGTGAGTAGACAGATAGAATCCATCCTTCATACCCTGTGAGAATTCCAGAACCATGCTTTCAGCAATGCCACCTCCTTTTTTTCCTCCCTGTATTCTCATTACTATATTTTTAGAAAGGGAAGGGAAAAGACAAGGAACCACAGAAGCATCTAACTTCCTTTACCCTTCCACACTCATCACAACTGTTAGCATGGTTCCACACATAAGAGTAGCTCCATATGGAGATACTGGAACATAAAAGCTTAATTCCCCTCTCCCTTACCCAATAAAGACACCACAACAGTGCAGTGTTGCCTCAAATCCCACTTATTCTACTTATTATTAGCATCTCTGTTCTGGAGCAGCCCTACCTAGCACCACTTCACTTGGTTTCTGTCCACATCTTTCATTCAGAAAGCAGCACTCACTGCAGCAGCACAGTCAAAGGTCAGGCATTGATTGTTCCCCTCCCTGCTCCATTGCCAGGCTGCCACTGACGAGCTAATTCCAGTGATGCTGTGGGAACTACAGCCCCTGGCACTGCACTGGCCTGGTCCCCAGCAACTGAGCCTCAGGCAGGGAAAATGCTGCTACTGCAGGCTGCAGTTACCTGACAGCATGAGACCAAACTCATCAAAAAGGACAGATTTTGGTGGTGTTCTACAAGAAAGTAGCAGCATTGATACATAAGGGAAGCACAACTGCTGTTATCAGCCTAGACTTGTGCAAAACATTTCATACTGGCCCCCCACACATCCTTGTCTCCAAAATGGACGGACATGGATTTGACAGGTGGATCACATAGTGAATAAGGAACTAGCTAGATGGTTGCATAAGAAGTGTTGTGGTCAACTGCTTGATGAGTGGTGTGCCTCAGGGGTCTGAGACCAGTGTTATTTAACATCTTTGTCAGGGACACGACGCTGGGATTGAGTGCAGCCTCAACAAGCTTGCAGATGAGCCGAGCTGAGTTGTGTGATTGACACCCTAGAGGGAAGGGATGCAATCCAGAGGAACCTTGGCTGGCTTGAGAGGTGGGCCCATGAAAACCTTATGAAGTTCAACAAGGCCCTGCACATGATACAGACTTCTCTCACAGCCATTCTTATGCATCCAGTACAATTCTTTATTTAAAATTTCTAATGAAGCTGGAGTGTTAATGCTAAAACTACCACACAGGGCAACCCCCAGCACAAATACAGCCTGGGCAATGAGTGGAATGAGAGCAGTCCTGCAGAGAATGACTTAGCAGGTAAAAAACTTGAATACGTGCCCATAAAATGCACTTAATGCCCAGAAAACCAATCACATCCTGGGCTGAAACAAAAGAAGCATGGCCAGGAGGATGAAGGAGACAGTTCTGCCCCTCTCTGTCCAGCTCTGGGGCCCTCAGCATGAAAGACATGGATCTGCTTGAACAGGTCCAGAGGAGGACCAGGAAGATGATGAGGGGCTGGAGCACTTTCCCTGTGAGGAAAGGTTAATAAAGTTGAAGTTGTTCAGCCTGGAGAAGACACCTTATAGTGGCCTTCCAGTACTTAATGGGGGCCTACAGGAAAGTTGAGGAGGGACTCTTCACCAAGGACTGGTGATAGGACAACGAGTAACTGCTTTAAGCTGAAAGAGGGTAGATTTAGATCAGATATTAGGAAGAAATTCCAAATGGTCTGCAAAGGTGGCTGAGGCTGAAAACCATTAGAGAGGAAAAAAATTAGAATACAAAATCTTCTAGTTCATCCTTCAATCCAGACAATACTGGCTCTGGTGAGGGGGGAAGAGAGAGGGAATGCACAGTCCTGATATGGGAAAAGGGAATACAGGGCAATGGCTTCTGTTAGTGGCAGCCTGAACCTCTATCAGCTTGCAGCAGTCATAACATTGGATAGTCCATCAAGGCTCTTCTGGGACACTCACTGCAGCTAGGCTGAAATGCAAATCAAATTCTAAGAGTTCATTTTAGCTACCAAGCTAGATCCTCTTTTCTAGCTAAATAAATAGTTAGGCAGCATAAAACCTCTTTGCTTTGTGCTACCAAGCACACCTCTGTTCAGCAGACTCTACTTTGGCTGTTGGGGACAAACTGGGCCATGCCCTTACAGAGAGAGGAAGAGGAAGGAATGGATCAGAGGTCCAAGCTTTGTTAAAAACCTCAGCCTCTAGGCTGCTACATCTCCTCCCTGAGTGTATTTGGCAAATATAGCCTGCTCCTCCCAAATGATTTTGACACACAAACATCCCCCCCACCATTCAAAACACATTTGCAAATAACTCAGAACAAGCCAAAATGTGCTTTTCAAGCAAATTCATTAGTCATCAAGCAAACAGCTCATCTCTTATGAAAACTACCTTGGAACAGTTATTGTTCCCCATGCCAAGTTCTGTTTTCCAGGCACAGCTACCTCTGTGTCCCCCTGTGTCTCTTCACCAGCTTGAGAAGCTTTGCTAAACTGTGTCAGGGGGATGATGTGGATGTAGCAGCATGTATGGTCCTGGGATGAGAGACCATATACTGAGCAGATCCAGAGCACTGGGTGTCCTCCAGAAGGGCTTTCCCATCACACAAGAGTGGCTGGGCATAGGTAGCTTCAGCTTCCCTGCTGAGGATGCAGGAAGAAAGGCAGGGAGATGATATCCTGGGCTGGACAATCAGGAGTTTGAAGTATAAACCAGGTACAGGGATGGCATCCTAGCCTGGTGTGCTGGTTTGAGGCTAATTGGAATATTTTAATGGAGAAAATTATATTACAGGCTGTGAAAAGGAAACAATGATGATGTCTGCTGCACTCATAGGCTTGCTGAGATGGATAAGACTAAGAATACAAAACATAGATAAGCCACTTGGGCACAGTGTCTGGGGTTGTTAGCAGCTTCTGGTTTTTCTCCTCTCTGCCGAGTAACCTCACTAACCACTTTCCTTCTAACCCCCCTGGCCAACCCTCCAAACTCATCTTGCACATAAAGCAAACCTTGGGGTAAGGTATAGGGGTGGGGAGAAGGTGGAAGGGTGGTTGGGAGCCCCTCCTGAGGTCTCTGATTTCTGGGAGGGGTGTCGTGTTTCTGTATTACCTTTAACTTGTATATTTCTGTAAATATTCCTGTATATAGTGTATATCTCTGCTTGTACATTGTGCTGAGCTGTAAATAGAGCTTCAGTCCTTAACTGCCAGCCAGCTGAGTCTAGTCTGGGTGAGTTGACAAAGTGTGGGGAGGCAGGGAGCTCCCAAATCATCACACCTGGATACTCAACTTGCATGTGACAGAAGAAGAGAGTTAGGAGAGGTGGTCCAGGAGAGGTTTTGGAACAACACTGTCTAGGATACAAATTTGAGTACACTACAAATAACTTAGCCTGAAACTGGGGGGAAAAAATTAAGCCATTTACTGTGGTATTTAAAACCATTAGGAGCACAGAGACTAAAGTAATAATGTTAAGAGAATAGAATGATTAGAATAAAGTGATCATCAAGTAACTAAAAACAACCAGAAGGAAATGTTTCTTTACAATCTATATTATCTCATGGAGTTATTACCCAAAGAATATTTTATTCTATTTATTTGATTTGATTCCAGGTAGATTTTTAAAAGCAGTTGCTAATCCAATGGCCAAAACTACTCTGCAAGGTCTATACCTGGGTTTATAATTAGCATTGCTTCAACCAGACAATTAATTTAAAATCTGCCATTGTTTCAAGCTAAGTATGCAAAGACATTGATGATAACATTTTAGCATATGAGCACTGACTTCTGAAAGGTTTCAAAAACTTGCCCCACAACACAGCACACTCCACTTGTTCTGTAGGAACAAAGGCACATTTCAGTCTCTGTTGCAAAGATCAAGCTGCATCTTACTGTGAGATGCTGACTTAGTTCTTCACTCAGCAGACTGTTAAGCTGGCTTCACTAAAGCAACTCCCTATGCATTTACTACAACCTAGTTAATGTTCTAATTAGGGACAAAAGATACTATAGAGCATGTTTTCAGCCATACCTTTTGGAGATACACTTGAATTTTCCCCTTGTTTTCAGATCTGAGATTTTGCTTTGGCCTCATCTCAGCTTCAGAGGATGACTTGCTCACAAGTTGTTTGTGCTTTGCCTCCTGCCCAAGCTGTTGCAACAACTGCTGATATTTCAGCCATTGCCAGCACTGCAGTGACAGTAGCATCAGTGAAGCTCCATACATCTGCTAACAATTTAATCGCCATCATGCTCAGAAAATAATAATTTAAAAAATCAAGGGTGCTTGGAGCTGCAGTTTAAATGCTTTCCTCAGCTAGGATTTTGTACAGTGGCAGCAGCCAGCAACATATCACAGAATCTCAGAAACATTCTGGTTGGAAAAGACCCTCAGGATCACCAAGTCCAACCCATATCCCTATTCTACAAGGTTCACCCTAAATCATATCCCCAAGCACCACATCTAAAAGACTCAAACACATCCAGAGTTGGTGACTCCACCACCTCTCTGGGCAGCCCATTCCAGTGCCTGACCACTCTTGATGTGAAAAAAATTTCCTAATGTCCAGTCTAAACCTACCTAGTGGCAGCTTGAGGCCATTCCCTCTTGTTCTATCACTAATTACTTGTGAGGAGACCAGCAGCAGCCTCTCCACAACCTCCTTTCTTTCAGGTAGCTGTAGACAGCAATAAGGTCTCTTCTCAGCCTCCTCTTCTTCAAACCAAACAGCCCCAGCTCCTTCAATTAATCCTCATAAGATTTATTCTCCAGGCCCTTCCCCAGCTTCGTTGCCCTCCTCTGCACTCCCTCCAGCACCTCCACATCCTTCTTGTAATGAGGTAATTTGAACACAATACAAGGGCACAATCACCTCCCTGCTCCTGCTGGGCACAGCTTTGATAATACAAGCCAGGATGCCACTGGTTCTTTGCCACCTGGGCACACTGCTTGCCCAAGGTCTCAGGTCTACACCAGATGTCACATTGCAACACTACAGCCTGTAAAAATTGCAGGAAAATTATTTCAACCATGCAGTGGAAACATTCTGTCATTCTTCTAAGAGCTTCTGATATTCCTGTGCAGTTAGCAAGAAGAGCTCTGACAACAATAGGGATGTAAGAGAATTTTGCTAATCAAGATTATTAATTAACATTATTGGAATAATCTCCCAAGGGAAGTAGTGGATTCCCCTACATGAGACAGTTTTAAGACTCTGCTTGACAAGGTGTTGGGCCCTCTCATTTAAACTATATTATTACCTAGAAGTGTTGGACCGGATGATCCTTGAGGTCCTTTCCAACCTGGCATTTTATGACTCCTTTTACTAAATCTTTTACAGTAGGAGTGATATTAAAACTACAAGAAATAACAAAAGGCAGAAGCAAGGCTCTTTCCCTCCTGCAAACTGTTCAAGCTTACCCTCCAGCTTTTTCAGATAACTATGTTTTTAACTGGTTGTGCTACCAAAAGTTATGTATAAGGCCACACTAAGAGTTTGCAATGAGCAAACTTCACCTGTTTTCAGTTTACTTATCAACATAGAATCATAGAATCAAGCAGGTTGGGAGAGACCTCCAAGCTCATCCAGTCCAACCTATGACCTCCAGGGACAGCAACTCCACCACCTCCCTGGGCAGCCCATTCCAATGCCAAACACTCTCTCTGGCAACAACTTCCTCCTAACATCCAGCCTAGACCTCCCCTGCCACAACTTGAGACTGTGGCCTCTCATTCTGTTGCTGGTTGCCTGGCAGAAGAGATCAACCCCACCTGGCTACAACCTCCTTTCAGGTAGTTGTAGACAGCAATGAGGTCTGCCTTGAGCCTCCTCTTCTGCAGGCTGCACACCCCCAGCTCCCTCAGCCTCTCCTCACAGGGCTGTGCTCCAGGCCCCTCACCAGCCTTGCTGCCCTTCTCTGGACACCTTCCAGCATCTCAACATCTCTCTTGAATTGAGGGGCCCAGAACTGGAGACAGCACTCAAGGTGTGGCCTGAGCAGTGCTGAGTCCAGGGGCAGAATAACCTCCCTTGTCCTGCTCCTGCTGGCCACACTGTTCCTGACTCAGGCCAGGATGCCATTGGCTCTGCTGCCCACCTGGGCACACTGCTGCCTCATCTTCAGCTCCTATCTACCAGTACCCTCAGGTCCCTTTCTGCCTGGCTGCTTGGTCTATTTGATACAGGCTTAATTTGCAAACATGCCCATGATCAACTCCACACTGCTGAGAAGCTCTAGGAACATATTTGTACACAAATATAAGAAAACAATTGTTCATAATTTTAGGGCAGTTTCGCTATGTCCCTAAAGAATTCAGTGCAGTCCTTGTGCATCACAAATTGGATTACTCAGTGTATTTCAAATAAGCAAATGCTTCTGTGTTGTGCTCTGTCAGGGCTTATTCCCCAAATATAAATAACTTGGAAAAAAAATGTCATCTCCTTTTGAAATGCACACAGCATTACGCAGGCTACCTGGTAATGAGACTGCTTCAATTCCCTGGCAGGGGGATTTCTGCAGCTACTCAACACCTGAATCCTAAATTGGCTAATGTGACCACTAAGGAAATTATGTATTCAGACACATTTCCAACAAGCATTTAAGCACCCAAGCCTAAAATACACTTTCACAAGCATTCATGCTGGAAACTTCTTGTGTTCCAACGGTGAGAGATAGCGTATGGAAAAGGATAATAAATAAAGCTGAATCCAAATCCACTCTCCAAAACAATCATCTGTTTGTGCTTTTCTCTCTTCATTAGCATTAACTTTAACAATGCAGTGGCTCAGGAAAATTGTTTTAAAAAAAAAAAACACCAGGGGTATTTACTTAATTTCCCTCAGGCTTTCCTCCTACTCCAAGCACAAGTCAAAAAGTAATTATTTTTCTCCTAGACAGATTCCTTTCTCTCCTTACAAACCATGACAATGATGCCAGAACAGTGACAGAAACTACTGCAACTGTTACAACTGATAGAACCCTGTGGGGTTTTTTTCAGGTTTTTTTTCCTTCAAAAAGGTTTGCTGGAGTTGCTAAAAGCAAGCAGCTATAATAACTAAAGAGTTTCCACTCCAATCCTAATCTGAATACAAATCCTGGAACAAAGCTGGGCTGTACCTGCCCGACACACCCTCCTCAACCTGCAACTCAAGAAGGCAGCAATTTCTGCAGAAGTAAATGCTCATTTATTCCCAGAGCTTGCTCATGCTAGGCAAGGAGAGGGGGAAGGGAGGGAAAATGATCAGTTTGGGTTAATCACTTCACCACCTTTGAATTTCTGCATTTGACATCACCTGCTAGCGCCTAAATAACAGGGAGGGTTAAGCAGAAATATGTGAGCAGTGCTGCTCTCAGAAGAGGAATCGCTGCCGTTGTTTGAGGGTGGCTGGATGTAGGGAGTGCTGTCATGAATCCAAATCCGTTTCCATGTGGCAGCAGATTTTTCCTGGTGGTTGCTAAGGCACAGCAAGCAGAGTTTGTTGGGAAGCTAGCTGACTTTCAGCAGATACCGTTCATAGGAAGCTGTAGAATATGCCTGACTTTCTGCCAAATAATATTCATAACAAGCAGCCTTCCCCCATTGCTCTTCTCAAAACCCACTGTCAGGATTGAGGGATAAAAAGAACACCCAAGGGAACAGTTCTCTCCCTTATTACTTATGTAAGATTAAATACAAAACTCTTTGTAAAATGATCGGTTTAAAGGATTTTCTTTATAAAGGAAGGAATTTTTTTTTTCCCCCCAATCACCTTTAACTTCCTATACTTGTTTGTAGCACATAAAAGGTCAACAACCTGTAAAAACAGAAATCTGTATTCAGCAGAACATGCACTGTAGAGTCCCCAGGTGAGCCTGCAAAGCTCTCTGGAGAATCCCAAATGGGTCATTAGTGAAAGGAAGCTGAAGAGTGTGTTCCCACCTATTTTCTTCATATAAGGAACCTGCAATGAATATGAATAAGTTCTTTCACAACAGGGAGAAAATCCACAACTTAGGTGGCTCATTCTCACCTCTCCCCAAACAGAAAGGGCTCTGCAAAGAACATGGCTGCTTTTTATGACAACCGGCAGCCCTCTTTAGGTTTAAAGACTTCTTTCTGAGATGACAACAGTCAGAAAGGCAATGTGTTCAGAAGCATTTCTAGATTTTCCAGAACCAGATCAAATACAGCTGAACAGGTTTAGGCTTTTTTAGTTTATCCGGTATAAGACAGACACTTTTAAAGTCTCCATAGCCTAGCAAAGAGTGGAATTTAGTACACAGCAAATTTGGGTAAAGAACACTGCAAACAAAAGAAAGTTAAGAGCAGAAAAAAGCATCACAGAAAACAACACAGCAAGGCTGCACAGTTGCTCTCCTCCCTCTCCCCCAGTCCTACCGTGGGAGAAGAGCCCTGGATAAATCCAGCGTCAGGAAGGCATCGACACAGGCTCCAACTTCCTCTGTCCATACCTCGTGCCTCAAATAAAGGTGCAGCACCTTGACACAGTTTGAGAGAAAGGTGAACTGGCAGAAGGGGATGCCTGGGATGGAGAANTTGCTGATACTGTGATACTGTGAGAGGCTTTAGGTTCCTTAAAACAGGAGATGGCCACTGTCCTGCTAATGATGCATTTCCACAGCCAGATTAAAGTACCATAAAACAAGGATGCTGAAAAGCAGATCGTATCCTCCCTCCGCCTCCTGCTTCACCTTCTCATCCCCACTGCTCCTCTGCTTTGTGCTTCCACGTGTATCTGTGAAACCCTGTTCTGAACCAAGCTGAAGGACTGATAGCTTTGAACTGTCTCATTAAGTAGTGATTCAGATTAACTGTGATTATTTCCCTCCACCAGGTCACTGGGGAACCATGCAAACAGTTGCTAGCAAGGGGGCAGGAGGGGCACAGGCAAAAGCAGTGGGATGCAGAGGGAGGCAGGAAGGGACAGCTGTGCTCAGAGGAAGCATTTGTTTATGTTGACTTTAAATTATCCAAGGAATGATGGCATAAAACATGCCCAATAAATCCTCAGTGTCTCTGTCCTATCAACAGAAACGGAAAATTAACTAGGCCCACAAAAAAAAAAAAAAAAAAAAAAGACAAAATTCAAAAGTCTCAGTAATGAAGACTTTCACTTTGCACCTTCATGTTTGTGTAAGGGCATCAGTTTAAGTACAACAGAAATTCCATCTCATTTAACTCCACACACCAGATGTAGACTGCACAGGCTACAGCCACAGTTTACAGTACAGAAACAGAGCTTAAATCAAGTTTTCTCCTCTCTTTCTTGTAAAAACATCGTGGATTTTTTTTCAACCTATCTGCTAATACAAATATTTGCAATGAGAGTTCATTAAATATGAAAAGAAGAAAGAATCAGAATTTTGTGGATTTTTATTACATTAGAACATGCTACCTTAAAAGCTTCCCAGAGCATTTCACTCTTCCTGGCTGTCAGCAACATTTCACAGAGAAGCAGCATCCTCCCTTTCTTTCAGTACAAAACAGGCACTGTGCAGGCTGTCACCATAAAAAATAAGCAGTATTGCTGCATTTATTTCTCTTTAAAACTCAACAGTGGATGGTCTTTGTAATCTACTACCATGTTCCCAGCTGTCAGCAGCTGGTTTGGTTTTGATCTGGAGGGCAGCACACATGGGCAGGCAGGTGGCTAATTTTTGGTGATTATTAAAACTGTGTGAAGCAGTTAATATTTCTAATGATGCAGGTTATAATTTAGTAACACATTCTTCAGCACTTTCAACAGACTGTGCACTGGGTATTTCACACTGTAGTTAAAAACATGTTCCCAGTGGCAGGTTACCATCATCCCTGGTGACTGGGAAAAGGGAGACAGAATCATAAACTTTAGAGGCTGGAAGGGACCTCCAGAGATCATAAAGTCCAACCTCCCTGCCAAGGCAGCATCCCCTAGGGTGGTTTGCACAGGAATGCATCCAGGCAGGTTTTGAAAGTCTCCAGAGAAGGAGACTCCACAACTTCTTTGGGCAGCCTGTTCCAGGGCTCTGTCACCCTCACTGTAAAGAAGTTTCTCCTCATGTTGAGGTGAAACCTTCTATATTCCAATTTGTACCCACTGCTGCTTGTCCTATCACTGCTGACCACCAAGAAGAGCTTGGCCCCAGCAATTGACACCCACCTCTCAGATATGTGTATACATTGATGAGATCTCCTCTCAGTCTTCTCTTCTCCAGACTAAATAGCCCCAGGTTTCTCAGTATCTCTTCACAGGGGAGATGCTCAAGTCCCCCAGTCATCCTTGTAGCTCTTCACTGGGCTCTTTCCAGCAGGTCCCCCTCTCTCTTGAATTGGGGAGCCCAAATCTGGACACAGTATTCCAGGTGTGGTCTCTCCAGGGCAGAGTAGAGAGAGAGAAGAACCTCCCTAGACCTGCTGGCCTCATTCTTAAAAGAGACAGAAAGGAGGACCTTGGGAACTACAAACTTGTCAGCCTCACCTCTGTGCCTGGGTAGATCATAGAATAGGTCCTCCTAGGGCACGTGGATAACAGAGAGGTGACTCAAGACAGCCAGCACGGACAAGTCCTGCCTCACCAGCCTCAGTAACAAGTGGTGTCCTCAGGGGTCCGTGCTAGGACCAGTGTTGTTGAATACCTCCACTGGTGACACAGGCAGTGCACCCTCAACAAGTGTGCAGGTCACACCATGCTGAGTGATGTGGTTGGCACACAGCCATCCAGAGGGGCCTGGACAAGCTGGAGAAGTAGGTGATGATGTTGCACTTCATGGAAGCTGAACTTGTGAGGTTCAAGAAGGCCAAGTGCAAGGTCCTTCATCCAGTTGGGGCAACCCTCAGTATCAATACAGGCTGGGCAATGAAGGGGATTGAGAGCAGCTGTGTGAAGGAGCTGGGATTGCTGGTGGATGAAGAACTTGACATGAGCCAGCAATGTGCAGTCGCAGCTCAGAAGGCAAATCATATCCTGACGTGCATCAAACGAAGTATGGCAAGCATGTCGAGGGAGGTGATTGCCACACTACTCCACCCTGGTGAGACCTCATTGGGAGTGCTGTGTCCAGCTCTGGGGTCCTTGACACAAGGGCCTGTTGGACTGGGTTCGAAGGAGGACAACAATCAAAGGGCTGGAACATCTCTCTTACTAAGAAGAGCTGAGACAGTTGAGGCTGTTCAGCCCTTCAGACCTTGAAGCCTTTCAGTATTTAAATGGGTCCTATAAAAGAGATGAGAACAATCTTTTTAGCAGAACCTGTTGTGACAGACAAAGGGCTAGTGGATTTAAACTGAAAGAGGGTAGATCTAGACTGGTTATCTAATGGAAGATGTCCATGCTCACTGCAGGTTGGCTGGACTCTCTCTTGGGTTGCTTCAAAGAAAACATAACATTCTACAATTCATTTACTTTCAGGCACATCAATAAAACAGTGAAGAGAGAGATCAGGAGGGAAATGCAAACTGTCTGCACACTTAAAACTACCTCACTTGGCACAGTTTACCTTCTCATGACACAACTTCAAATAAAAAAGCTGGACAGCACATCACCTTGGCAAAGACATTCTGCAAGCCTTGACTCACAAGCATGCATTAGAAGAAAGAAATATCACATGGAAGTTGTGTCAAATACGAACTAATGCCCAGGCTGCACAAGCTACTCACTGCAGTTTTTGTAACTTGACCAGACAAGGCCCTGCACAACTACTCTGGCACTGAAGTTTGAGCTGCTGAGGCCAGTGACTGGATCAGACAACCTCCAGGAAGCCACTTTAAACCCAAACTCTGTAATTCTCTCCTGCTCCATCACTCACAGATACAACTTGCTTCTGCTCCTGCAGCCAGCTGCATCAGACATGGGAGAGAAAGTCTGTGGAGCTGTAAAGCAACCAGACAGTTTTCTAGACACACCTTTCATTTAAAAAAAAGGCTCTTAAAAGTCACATCATTAGTCTTTCACTACAACTTCTCCCCATTGAATGACCCAATGTGCTAGGTCTCAGCTGCTGAGCAGCCAACATACCTCTACTGTCAACATTACTGCAGATAATACTGGTCCCAGAACTCAGCCCTTAGCAACCTACACTTGCCAGAGATTAAACATAATAAAAATGTAAAAGCAGACAATCAATTAGCCAAGTGATTCATCTCATCTGTCACTATCAACCACACATCTTGCAGAAGCAAGTTCAAAGGCTCCCTCTCTGCTGTCAGAGAAAAACCAGTATGGGTAGGTACTCAATTTTCCCCAGTACAGGGTCATGACCCTCCTGCAAGGATGCTCACAGATCCCAGAATATCAGGGGCTGAAAGGGACCTCAAAAGCTCATCCAGTCCAACTCCCTGCCAGAGCAGGATCACCTATACCAGATCAAACAGGAACACATCCAGGTGGGTTTTGAATGTCTCCACAGAGGGAGACTCCAGATTCAAATACACATGAAAGGCCACAAAACACAAAGCAAACAAGTGCAAATAGGATTTTATTTAATTTTATGCTATACTTAGCATGCTAGATTTTGTATGCTGGATTTTTAAG
Organism: Ramphastos sulfuratus; assembly: GCA_013399055.1. NCBI lineage: Eukaryota > Metazoa > Chordata > Aves > Piciformes > Ramphastidae > Ramphastos > Ramphastos sulfuratus. Next base: position 69,284 of record WBNM01024418.1, on the reverse strand, counting down.
GTTCGTTGTTAGGGTTTCTTAAAAGGTTTGTTGTTTGGGAGGGCTTTTTCTGTCAGACATTCAAGGTTTTTCAGGCTTTTTTGGTTAGATGTTTTGGGTTTGTTGGATTTTTTTCGTTAGTTTTTTTTATTATTTAGATATTTAAACCCCAAAAATCTAACAAATCTAGATTTTTTTTGTGTTAGATTTTTTATGTTCATTGGGGTTCTTCTTTGCCCCAGCTCTCCGCTCTGCTGGGCCGCTGCTTGGCCCCAGCTCTCCGCTCTGCTGGGCCGCTGCTTGGCCCCAGCTCTCCGCTCTGCTGGGCCGCTGCTTGGCCCCAGCNTGGGGGTCTTCTCTGCCCCAGCTCCCCGCTCTGCTGTGGGGCTTCTTTGCCCCAGCTCTCCGCTCTGCTGGGCTTCTTTGCCCCAGCTCTCCGCTCTGCTGGGCTTCTTTGCTCAAGCTCTTCGATTCGTTAGGGTTTTTTGCTAAAATTTTTTGTTAGGGTGTTTTGCTAATTTTTTTTTGTTTTGTTAGGGGTTTTTGCTACAAATTTTTTGTTTTGTTAGGGGGTTTTGTAGGGGGTCTTTTATGTTTGTTGGGGGGGTTTGTTTGGTTTTTTTAATGATTTTTAGGTTTTTTATGTCAGTTAGATTTGTTTGGTAAGGATGTGAGGGTGATCTGGTTGCAACACCTGTCACCTCTTTGGCTGATCTGGCTGGCTAGGCAGGTGTCCCCCCTTCCTCCCTCACTGCTCCATATGTGTCCCTCTCATGTCAAGGCTATATGGTATCTGTGCTTCCCTGCTACAACCTCCAACCAGGCTCAAGGTCCATTTCTTACTTAGATTTTTTGGGTTTGTTTTGGTTAAGAGTTTTTAGCTTTGGTTTGGTTAGGGTTTTGTTTTTTGTTTTTGTTTTTGTTTTTTGGTAGAATTTAATGCTAGTTAGGTTTTCTGTGTTAGATTTTTTTTTTTTTGTTAGATTTTTCTAGGTCTGTTAGATTTTTGTTATATTTTCTAGGTCAGGTTTTAGGTTAATCAGGCTTTTTTAGTAGATTTTTTTAGTTAGTTTTTTTTAGGTTTCTTAGAATTCTTTTTTTCTATTTTAGATTAGTTAGGGGTTGGCTTCTCTCTTGAAGCTGCACACTCAAAGGAGACAACCTTCCCTCATAGAGATGGTACTGCTCATTGGTCAAGGGTATACAGTAGCTGCCTTGCCCTGCTACAACCTCCAGCCAAGCTCAAGGTCCATTTTTTGCTTACATTTTTTAGGTTTGTTTTGGTTAAGAGTTTTTAGGTTTGGGGGTTTTTTTTGGTAGAATTTAATGTTAGTTCAGTTTTCTATGTTAGATTTTTTTTGTTAGATTTTTCTAGATCAGTTCTTAGGTTTATTAGGGGTTTTTGTTAGGTTTCTTTTTTGGCTAGTTAAGTTTTTTGTTAGATTTTTAGGGGTTTTTTGGTTAGATTTTTCAAGTCAGATTGTTCCAATTTTTGGGTTTTTTTGTTAGATTTTTTGTGTGTGTGGTTTTTTTAGGTTAGATTTATTTCACTGTTTTTAAGTTAGTTTGGCTGGTTTTTAGGATTGTTAGGCTGGTTTTCAGGTTAGTTTGGCCGGGTTTTAGGTTAGTCTGGTGGTTTTTTTAAGTTACTTTGGAGGTTTTTTAAGGGAGCTTGGCTGGGGGTTAAAGCGAGCGGGGTTAAAGGGAGCTTGGCTGGGGGTTAAAGCGAGCGGGGCTAAAGGAAGCTTGGCTGGGGGTTAAAGCGAGCGGGGCTAAAGCGAGCGGGGCTAAAGCGAGCGGGGCTAAAGCGAGCGGGGCTAAAGCGAGCGGGGCTAAAGCGAGCGGGGCTAAAGCGAGC
>WBNM01024418.1:4247-64617 GCA_013399055.1 Ramphastos sulfuratus | reverse complement strand
TGGGCAACCTGTGCCAGTGTCTCACCACCCTCACTGCAAAGAACTTCCTCCTAACATCCAGTTTCAATCTCCCTTCCGACAGCTTAAACCCATTGCCCCTTGTCCTCTCATTGCAAGACCTTGTCAATAGTCCCTCCCCAGCCTTCCTGTAGCCCCCTTCAGATCCTGGAAGGCTACTCTAAGGTCTCCTGGAAGCCTTCTCTTCTCCAGGCTGAAAAGCCCCAAGGTCTGAAGGTCCTGAAGGTCGCCTGCCTGTTGGATGTACTTTTTTTTTCCCTGAATTTTAATAAGGCTTTTGATAGAATCATAGAACCATCCAGGCTGGAAAGGACCTCTAAGATCATCAAGTCCAGCCATTTTGCCCACTCCACCAAGTCTGTCACTACACCATGTCCCCAAGCACCAGGTCTGTGCAGCTCCAGTACTCCAGATGCAGCCTCACCAGGGCACAGAAGAGGGACAGGAGAACCTCTCTAGACCTACTAACCACAGCCTTTCTAATACACTCCAGAACAGCATTGGCCCTCCTGGCCACCAGAGCATACCTTTGTGCAAGAATTGAAACAGGCAGCAGGAGGGAAAAAATATCCAGCACTGCTTCAGCTTTTGAACACAGGTACAGGAACAAATCTTAGCAAATATTCAGCAAATCAGCTGTCAACAATGCTGACAAATAGCATAAAACATCAAAGGAGGTATATATATATATATATTACTGAATAAGACAATCCACTAAAATCTCAATTTATTCAGAAGTAATTTACAGAATCAGTTTTGCACAATTCAGTAACAGCAGCATACTTAACGTCTCACTTACAAAAAGACAGTTTAAAACACAATCATTGTTGTAATTATGATTTATGAAAATACCCAGCACTACATTGCCAGTTTAGTTCACTACTTGAAAAATGTCTATATTTCTGGAAATGGTTTTGGGCTGGGGCTGTTGTTTTTGTTGGGTTTTGTTTTGTTTTGTTTTTTGCAGGGGTTTTGTTGTTGTTGTTTGGGTTTGTTCTGGGAGGTTCTGTTTGGGTTTTTGGTGGGTTTGTTGGAGTTTTTTTGTTTGTTTTGGGTTGGTTTTTTTTTTTGTTTGTCTGTTTTGTTTTTTTAAATGAGCTGCACACAAAGGGTCCATGAATTGCTTTACAAGTATGCCAAGTTATGTTTTAATGTCTGTGCTTTCAGAGTTCCACTTTTACCAGCAACTCCACAATAGGTAGGTTACCTGGTAATTTCCTCAGCCTTATTCCTAGAAGCACAGCACAGTTATTCCATTAAGGTACACAAGATGTAGAAATTATTTACTCTTTGTTTCTAAGAAACCTGGGGCTGGGGTGGGGTGAGGGTGGTTGTTGTTGGGTTTGGTTTGTTTGTTTTTTTTTTCCAGCGACCAACCAAGTTGCTGGATAAAGCACCATACTGTTCAGGTGCCTTGGTTTTATTCCTGAATCCGTTGTGGATGCAGTCTTCACCAAGTCATTTCCCTTCCTGTGCAATGGGAAGAGGACCTCTGCCAGAAGGTCTCAAAGCGCTTTCCAGAGCAACGATCAGCAATCAGCAAAGGACTAGAAGCAACTAAGCTCTCTACCACGCAGCTACGGTAGCCCCACTCTACATTCAAAAACCTTTAGAACGTTCAAAACACAATAAATCATGAATAAGAACCTGCTGACTTCTGCTTTTCTGGCTTCTGAGGTTTTCTGAGAGCGGGAGCGGCCTCCAACTCTGCTTAAAGCAGCTTGGATTACAGCTTTAACAATTTGAGAATCTGCAGCACCGTCGTTTGTACTGGCAGCACTCCATTACATGACCTCTTGGGAACAATATTAATTTCACTGACAGTAGCTCTTGGCACAAGCTGGTGCCAGCCTGCTATGGACTGGCTAGCAGGCATTCCTAACTGCTTCCAGAAGAAAGCTGCGATTTACGGTTTTGTAGAAAAACGATTAAAGTTGAACAGTTTCAGTTTCATGAAGCAGCCAAGGCATTGCTATACAGAGGAGTTTAAAAAGCACTCGATACACAAGGGAAGAAAAAGGAGTTCTTCCCCTGGGTGACACAAGCAATTCCTCGGTAAAGCAGATGCAGGAACTCCTCTCCTGCTCTTGGCAGAGCCTCAGCGTTACTTGGAACTCTGCTTCGCGGCACCTTCAAACGGTCTGCTGAATGGCACCGCACCGACCCTGATAACATCTCGCTTGCACTTGAAAACCTTTGGTCTGGCTGCTGAAGTAGGAGCAAATGAAAATTCAAGTGCCCTCTGACTCCAAAGGCAGGTTTGTTACCTTCGAGATGCGGAGGGACCTGAAAAGCACAGTTCAAAAGTCTCTGCCAGTGTGCCAGAAATCACTGTGTGCCTGTTCTTCAATCCTGATTCTGTGGGACATGCAGAAACATGGGAAGTAGTGTGCAAGAGCCATTAGAGATGGAATAGGATTAGGCCATGAACAGCTTTGACTAAAAGCAACTTAGGTAAATTTGGCTTTCATTAGACTGGGGAATTACAGAATCAGAAAACATCGCTGACACAGATGAGTCTTGTAAATTTTTGGACATAGTAAAACAGCTCAAGTGCCAAGTACCCCAGCAGATACAAGTTTTATTATTTGGTTATCATCCTGTTGTACTAATTAAATGGCATATCTTATGCAGATCAAGCTGTTAAGAAAGCAAAAGATGTGCTCAGCACCCCCACACGGTCAAAGAAACACTTCAACCATCTTTAGATAGGAACCTCCTTCACGAATGTAGGCTCAAGAAAGAGTAACAGAATCTTTGAATTTAGGCAAAATTTCCACTCCAGAGGTAGATTTCCTTATTGATATGCTTTACCCTGGGTTTTAATCACCTGCCTTTTTTTATACATACGTATCTTTATTTTCATTCTTTATTCATATAGGCAATTGTTTGCACATACTTGAGATTACTAAAGCACATGGCTTTGCCTATGCTGCATTATTCTGAATTTCCAGACTGCAGAATTACTCACTCTAAACTCAAGTGAGTCTACAAGTCCTTCTCCCTACTGCTATGGAAGTTTGAGCCCTCTCTGTGAGGACAGGGAGCTTCACTCTTGATATTTTCCAGCTGATACCAGGGATTTTTCTCATTTTGATCTGCAATTTTAATGAGTAGGACCTTGATCCAAAAAGAGACAATTGGAATGTCACAGAATACATCTGGTTGGAAGGGACCTCAAAGATCATCCAGTCCAACCCTCAACCCTGCACTGAAGGGTCAACACTAAACCATGTCCCTAAGCACCAGGTCTACAAGCTGCTTAAACACCTCCAGGCGTGATGACTCCACCACTGCTCTGGGCAGACTGCTCCAATGTTTGAGAACCCTTTCGGTGAAGAATTATCTCTTAACAACCAGGCTGAACCTCTCCTAGTGCAGCTTGTGATGATTTCCTCTAGTCCTGTCACTTGCCACCAAGGGGAAGAGGCTGCCTCCTCATTCTACAGCTACCTGAAGGGAGATTGGAGTAGAGTGGTGAGGTCTCCCCTTAGCCTCCTTCTCTCCAGACTGAACAACCCCAGCTCCCTCTGATGCTCACAGGCCACCATGAGCCTCACTGCCCTTCTCTGGACACTCCGGCATCCCAGTGTCATGAGCAGGGTCATTATAAGGGCTCTCCACATTCAAGATAGCTTGAGTGAGATAAGACAAGGCCTGCACAGGTCACCTCTGCACCTCCCTTCAGCTTCCAGAAGGCAGATGTTCAACTATACTCGGTTCAGGCAAAAAGCCACACAATTTGACACCCCATGATGATGATGTCCCACTCAAACTCATAGAAAAAGGAAGTGTTAAACTGTGTTGCATTAAACCTTTCCTGGAGAAAAATCTAAACAAATAAATCTTCCTTCAACTTGTCCCACATCAGTCTCTTTTCCCACAAGAGGTCATTAATCTTAATGATTTTCCAGCCCTCAGAAAACACCACTTCAGCAAATCTAGACCCGGTATTTAAAGCATACATTTCCTACCCCTTTGTTTCATTCTTATGTCCATTAGGAGGCCTCTATACAACTAAAAAAAAACACCTTTTTTTGTTTTGTTTTACAAGAAAAGTACCATGCCTTAAGCAGAAAAAAAAACCCTCAAGTTTGAGAGTCAAACGGTTAGAAGATTTCTCTATTTGTACGTCTGATTAAATTATCTGAATTAATTAACCTTTAATTGCATTTGCAACTATTATCTCTTTTTTACATGCCAACAGAAGTCCCACCATATGATGTCTATATCCTAGTCAATCTTATCCCCATATTCAATGGCACATGGAAAAAAAAAAGTGTTAGAGTCAATTAGCATGAAAAACATGCGTGCAGTAGAAAAAAAGAAGTTCATAACATTACATCAGTGCAGGGATCTGAGATGAGTTATGCTATGAAGGTAAACATACACACCTTGATAAGATGCATCTCCTGACAAAGAGATTGAGTTCTCCAATTTCAACAAGATCTCTGTATATCATGTGCTCTAAGGTTACCCTTACAGAGGAGCTGTTTGGGGTTGACTTATCTCATCATGGAACAGGCCAGGGGTAGTCCAGAAAATGTATCAGAAGAGCATGGCAAGGGTTTAACTGTAGTTGGCACAGTCCACTCAAACTCTGTCAAGCAGCTTTCCTATCAACTGATTCCAAACTTCTGTTTTAAACCACAAGTCTTTTGGCTTGAAAGTTGTGGATGATTTTAAGGCTGTTTCAAAACATGTGAGGCAGCAATCACAGCCTGCACCTGCAGAATCTGAAATAACAACCCAGGAGAGTATCTCACCCCTCACTGAAAACAGCAGTGGTATCACCATAGCTGTTTTTAAAAGAAAGACTCACTAGAACATATAAGCAAGAAGCAGGACACAATGTGGGCATCAGGACATCTATCATTAACTGAGGCACAGAAAAGTAGAATAGCCTCTGCATTACTCACAGTCAAAGTATGGCTGAACATATCCTGGAGAAAGCAACCTCCAAGAGCCACCAGAGCAGTCTGCTGTTGCCATAGCACAATCAGCAGAAAGGACTCTCACATCACTGCCTTTCTACAGGGTCACGTTTCCACCACCCGAGGACAGTCAGTGCTAGCCAGTACATCTGATGACCTTCTAACCACCAGGCTAGGCAGCAGGTCCTTGTGCTGCTTGGAGCTGCATCCTCTTTGCCCTGTCACACACGCTACTGTGCATGGCTCTTCTAGAGTCCTCCTTTATAAAATCAAGGTGAAGCAGCACCATGGAACTGAGCCTCCTCCTTCACCAGCTTGAGTCTTCACCCCTAGGTCCTTGAAAGGGTGTTTTGCTCCACGGAGAAGGACCAGAGGTAAAGGCTGATCACATTTTTTTAGGTTTAGGGGCAAAGAGAATCAACTACCTAATTCTTTAATATTCTGCATCATAGCCAATGCTTGCAACATAGATCACTTCAACATGCTGTTATCCTCCTTCCACTTGCCTGCTGTATCCTGGTTACCAGCCCACTCAGACTTAAAAGTCAGTAATAAATATCATTTTAAGTCAGCAAATGTTTTCTGACCTACACAACACAGGAGGAGGGAGAGAGAGCAGAGGAGGGGAAGAGATGGGGAACTGCTGTCTTTAAAAGATGGTTCAAGCAATATGCCCATGGAAGATGCCAATTTGTTAGAGAGATTCGCTAGAAATCAGGGAAGCAAAATAACCCAAAAAAAGTTAACACAGTGCAGTATTCCCCACTTCAGTGACTGATCTGTCAGGGACTAGCAGAGATGCTATACCTGTGTTTCTGTATACACTAGCAAAAAGCAAGGTGTCAGTGACCTCCTAGCAGTCTGCTGTGCTGCTGACGCTCAGTCTGCCCTCACCACCCTGTCCACCAAAGTAGCCTAGATACTCTGCCAAAGTAGGCAACCTTAGTTCAGTCTCTTTCAGCCCCTTCACTATAACAATCTCAAAAACCCATCCAGCTCGACAGCTCATTCTGCAAACAAGGACAGAGCCACTGGTTAAACTCTGGCACTAGAGTAGATTGGCATCAAACTGCCAATCGCTGTAAGAGACTTTCATTTTGAGATATGCTGTCTTCAAGAATCAGTTGATTCTCATCCTTATCAACTTGTTTATTGTGCCATCTTTTCCCATGATGGCTTTTTAAAGATGACTTTAAACTCATCTCAGTGGAACCACCACAACCCGCATGGGCTTCACCAATTTCCCCTAAGCCAGCCTAAGCCTAGGGGATAAGATCTGTTTAGTCACCCCACGAGTGCCAAAAATAGCTACCAAAATTAAACAGTTTCAGTATCTTCTTGGTATATAGATACACACACAGAGACTTTTCAAAAAGCAAAGCTGGCAAAAAGATTAACAGAAAGTTTCTGCACCTCTAATCTATTTGCTGCCTTCTCCCTATGAAGGCCATGTAGTTGCAGGTGCTGGACACACCAACAGAAGTTAACCAGAGAGGGCCTCTAGGACATCACTGCTGACCAGTAAACCATTGCCTTGGAATTCACCTCTCTGCTCCCTCCACCAGGAGATGATCAGATGGGCTCATGAACAACACAGTAATGGAATGGGAATGCTCTGAGGGTTGGAAGATTACACAAGAGGGTTGTTTGCATGTTTTTTTGCATGTCTCATGCTTGTTGACATTTTTAACTTCTCCACTTGTGCCAAGAGATAACAATGACTAACTTAGGAGGGAAAAAGTCACAAGCATAAGACAACAAGCACACACATACTCATATACTGAAACTGGAGTTGGCTCAGACTGAAAAGAAGATGACTCATGACCTTCAGTATTTAGCTTTGTTTCTGAAAGTCAGATAACATCAAGAACTGCTACAGCAAGGGATGAAGATGTGGTCTGTTTTCTTGCTTAGCTAAAAAAAAAAAAATAAAATAAAATTCAGGTTTCCAGTTTTGGAAGCCTCATGAAGTTTACCATTAGCTCTTCAGTGACAGAGGCCAGTTTTTAACTCAGGTTTGTAAAAACAAATGATCACTGTCTCTGGATATTTTCTTTGGAATTCTTTTTCTATGCCAATTGCAAGAACATAATGTTTCCTTATCCACTCCCATAGATTTTGCCATAGATTTTCCTGTGATATGTTTTGCTATTAATAAGCAAGCAACTGAATTAAGTACTTCTCAACAGTCACAGTAAATGGATTCTCAAAGAGCAGAAGCTTCCACTGGTTTTGACAAGACCACAACTCAAAAGGCAGCGCTGCTCTCTTAGCTGCACCTCATACTTAAACACAAAAGGCCAATAGAGAGACATCTGATGTCTCTGGTTTTAATAAAGAGCTTTACAAGATTAGGGAACAGCTGTCTGTAATGTGACATTCTTTTATACTCCACAGTTATACCTCCAGCTTCAACACAGATCACAGGACCACAGGATGTTAACAGCTGGAATCCACATGGGGCCAAACTGCTCCCTGGAGAATAGCTGCTGTAGGAGTCAGCCTTCACACAACCCACATGGCCACTTTGCTTCCAAAATGACAAAGTGACATTTAAATGACTACTGGACTCCTTGCACTACCTGTGCCTCAGGAGATCCCACAAAGCACCTGTGCTGCTGAATAACTCCAGCTTCAAGAGAACTCGTGCAAAGCCAGAGACTAGAGCACAGCAATCTTGTTCTCCACACAGCACCAAGTCAACAGTCAGAGGTCACAGGACCACAGGATGTTAGGGGTTGGAAGGGGCCTGCATAGATCATCAACTCCAACCCTCCTGCCAGAGCAGGACCATAGAATCTAGTGCAGGTCACACAGGAATACATTCAGATGGGTCTTGAAAGCCTCCAGAGAAGGAGACTCCACAGCCCCTCTGGGGAGCCTGTTCCAGTGCTCTGTGACCCTTACAATAAAGAAGTCCTTGCTCATGTTGAGTTGGAGCTTCCTGTGCTGTAGTTTCCATCCATTGCCCCTTGCCCTATCACAGGGCACAACTGAGAAGATGATATACATTCACCTTAGCACACAGAACTCCTTAAAAGAAACTAAAGCAACCTTTCACGGAGACAAAATGTTGTAGTTGATCAAGAAATAATAAAATGATGAAGGACAAGAACAGGGTTGAACAGGCTGTTTTCATTAAGAACACATGAGGATGCCATTACAGTCTAGGCCAAATGCTATTTATTTAATACATGGTATTTATGATGACAACATCAACACCCAAATGGAGGTTGTAGTGAGGCTGACATTGGTCTCTTCTCCCAAGGAGCTAGTGATAGGACATGAGGAAATGCATTTAAATTGTGCCAGGGTAGGGTTAGATTGGACATTAGGAAAATCTTCTTTACTGAAATTGGTCAGGCATTGGAACAGGTTGCCCAGGGAGGTGAAGGAGTCACCATCCCTGAAGGTGTTCAAGAAGCTGTAGATTTGGTACTTTAGGATATAGTTTAGTGGTAGTTAGGTTGCAGTTGGACTCAATCTTAAAGGTATTTTCCAACCTTAATGATTCTACAATTCTAAGATAAGCTAATTTTAATTACACAACTTTGGTTAGCCGCAATCAGAAGTCTATAAACAACTTCAGATGGACGTAGTCAAGGTAGGCCTGTTGCCAGCTCCATGTTAAATTATGGTTTATGCCTATCAAATGCAAAGTAATGCCCATGGAAGGAAAAAAAAATGCTGATAATTTACGTGGTTTTAAATTAACTACATTAATGTAAAGAAAGCAGCCTGAATGGTTGTGAAGACATTGCAGTGAATCATAGAATGGTAAGGTTGGAAGGGACCTCAAAGCTCATCCAGTCCCAACCCCCTGCCAATAGGCAGGGACACCTCCCACTAGCATAGGTCACTCAAGGCCTCATCCAACCTGGCCTTGAACACTTCCAGGGAGGGAGCAGCCACAACCTCCCTGAGCAACCTGTGCCAGTGTCTCACCACCCTCACTGCAAACAACTTCCTCCTAACATCCAGTCTAAATCTCCCCTCTGCCAGTTCATACCCATTGCCCCTTGCCCTGTCATTGCAAGACCTTGTCAATAGTCCCTCCCCAGCCTTCCTAGAGGCCCCCTTCAGATATTGGAAGGCTGCTCTAAGGTCTCCTCAAAGCCTTCTCTTCTCCAGGCTGCAGAGCCCCAACTCTCTCAGCCTGTCCTCATAGCAGAGCTGCTGCAGCCCTCTGAGCATCTTCGTGGCCTCCTCTGGACGCACTCCAACACTTCCATGTCCTTCCTGTGCTGAGGGCTCCAGAACTGCACACAGTAATCTGCACCACCAGGACCTCTTAAAAAATAGCAAGTTGTTAAGATGAAAAGCCTGTGTGACGAGAGAGGGGAACTTGCATGATTTATATATCAATCACTGGAGCAGTCTCATCTAGAATATTACATTCGGCACAAGCCATCGCAAGTTCAAAGGGACACTGCAGAACCAGAGTTCAAAACAAGGTAAGTAAAATGATTACAGCATGGAAAGAGTAATCTAGAGGGACTAGGATTGCTTGCTTTAAAAAAACCCACAACTGTGAAAAAGAAATTTTATATATATATAAAAGCTAACTGTACAACAGTTAGAAGTTCCCCACCTCATAGGAGCCATAGATGGGTCACCGAAATTAAAGGCGAGGGGATAGTCACAAGTGATTAGAAAGAAAAGCTTTCATTAACAACAGACTAAAAGAAAATATATTTTTCCTTCATTATTTTCCCTCATTATCACCAAACCCCACACATAAATGCAAGTTCCATTGCATAAATCTGAAGACAAAATACTAGCCAGACTCATCAGAAGGTTTGATCTGTAGATGCATAACATGCAAAGCCATAATTGGAAAGGTTAACAGCAACATCACCACCCAAACATCAGAGTACAAGGCATCTCTGGCTGGCTTTTTTGGGGGAGTTTGTGTGGTTTCACACAAGACAGACTGTACAACATTTGCCCACACACTTTTGAAAGCACAAGAAACTATTTGTGGCTGGAACTGCTGCTCATTAGATTAACCTTAACATTTACAGATATAGGACTAGATGAACCATCATCTTAGAATCATAGAATCTTAGAGTCAGCCAGGTTGGAAGAGATCTCCAAGATCATCCAGTTCAATCTATCACCAGCCCTAGCCAATCAACCAGACCATGGCACTAAGTGCCCCATCCAGGCTTTGCTTCAACACCTCCAGGGACAGCAACTCCACCACCTCCCTGGGCAGCTCATTCCAATGCCAATCACTCTCTCTGGCAACAACTTCCTCCTAACATCCAGCCTAGACCTCCCCTGCCACAACTTGAGACTGTGTCCCCTCCTTCTGTTGCTGGTTGCCTGGCAGAAGAGACCAACCCCACCTGGTTACAACCTCCTTTCAGGTAGTTGCAGACAGCAATAAGATTTGCCCTGAGCCTCCTCTTTTGCAGGCTGCACACCCCCTGCTCCCTCAGCCTCTCCTCACAGGGCTGTGCTCCAGGCCCCTCACCAGCCTTGCTGCCCTTCTCTGGACACCTTCCAGCACCTCAACATCTCTCTTGAATTGAGGGGCCCAGAACTGGACACAGCACTCAAGGTGTGGCCTGAGCAGTGCTGAGTCCAGGGGCAGAATAACCTCCCTGGTCCTGCTGGCCACAGTGTTCCTGATCCAAGCCAGGATGCCATTGGCTCTGCTGCCCACCTGGGCACACTGCTGGCTCTTGACCCTCTACAGCATGGTTTTTCATCTATACCAGCTTCCTCTGAAATAACTTTGGGTTGTTTTTTTTTTTTTTTTAAATGAAAACTCTACTAGTATAATGTCAATATTAACTGTCGTGTTGAACTGCAAACAATTGACTCCAAAACATGGGAATTTTTAAGCAGGGTTTCAAATAAATTCTCAGTCTATGCATACACTGTATGAACAGACATCTCAATGGAAAAAAAACCAAGAGACATCACTCCTTCTATTCAGGTTGGAGGCTCACCAGCTTTAATGCATGTCCTGGCAACCTAAGAGACCTATTGATTTGCAGCCATTCATTCAAGCGTGGTGAAAGCCATAATTAGATAAATAGCTTTGGTAAAACTAATCTGAAACTCATTTGTTTTGGGACTGTCTGTTTAATGAGATAAAACAAGAAATTAAATATCTGCTGAATGTCCCTCTTTGTATCCTTCAACACAATAATAAAAACATAAATAAAGAGGTATTCAGTTAGCTGCCATTACTATTTTTACATTTTATGTACTTTTGTTCCAGCAGCTGCTGTCAAGGACAATTACAAGAGGCACTATTTATGAAAGGCTGTGTTCTAGCAGCCTGATCAGTTTTAGCAAGCTCTTTCATACGTGTGGACACTGAGGAATAAAGAGAACAGGTCTTTTAATCATTCATAGACACTCTTGGAGCTGACAGAGCATAGCTTTAAGATAGTATGGGGTTTGTAAGTATCAAAGATCCATTTTTGGACATTTCTTTGTGAACAGAAGTTGAAATTCCAGTTACATTTTCAAAAGTGTTTATAGCAAATCTAGAAGGATTACTACATTTTTTTTTTCCCTTAATGTTTTGTTGGGGTTTTTTTAACAAAACACTGAGGAAGGATAAAGGATTCCTATGCACAAATCAGTGCTGGCACGGACAGATGTTAGAGTTTATCTTTCCCAAGCCAAAACACACTTAAAGCTTACAATATGCTGCATCCTCACCTTTCCTCTTTGGCAGCTAACTACCAGACTCTGCTTTTGTCCCTTTAGGGCTTGCATCTTCCATGGTATTATCCTTCCTTAACACCACAAGTTTTGGATCAGCCTGCAGCACAAATTCAGCAGCATACTCACAGCCCACATGCCCGGATCTGCGTTTGCTGCCAGGAGGCTCCAGGCGCTGCAGAAATGACAAACTGCAGCACAGCGCCGGATTGTACCCGAGCTGGGACTCAGACCAGATCTAAGGGATCCTTTCAGCTCATTCCTTCAGCCATGTAGTAAACAACAGCTTTGTGACTTTCAGAGCTAACCATGTGTATGCATTATTTTTCTTCCCTTCTTTCCATATTTTAAAAGTCAGGTTATGCACCACTGAAGTGCATCCACCTGTGAGATGAAAAGGAGCATCTGCTTAACAGGATGCAGTAGCAGTCTACAACAGCAAATGATTACCAAATCCATCTAAAATTACAACACCTTTTAGGATCACTGAGTCTAACTCTCCCAGACACAACTTGGCCAGAAAGCCACAATTAAATGTTTATCATCTTAAAAAATAAACTAAAATCCAAACAGCTGTTCTCCCTCCCCCAAGCCACATCATTAATTCTTGATGCTTCCAAGTGGTCTGGAGCTCAGTTTTCTGTTGGAGTTTTCTTAGTGGGGCTTTTAAGTATCTTTAATCCAAAGTGCAGTACTTTCTCTGGTTCACTGCTCCTCAGCACCAATCTGAAAGCAGCCACTGCCCCTTGCTTAGTGCTGCTCACTCCACAATCCCAGAGGTAATGCTGATAACACAACCTGCAGAGATGCTCAGACATCTCTGGGACCTCACAGCAGCCTTGTGAAGGGATCCCTACAGGAAGACTGGAGAGAGATTTTCATAAGAGTGTCTAGCAATAGGACAAGGGAGAGTAGGTTTAGACTGGATTTTAGGAAGAAATTCTTCAGTACAAGGGTGGTGAGACTCTGGAAGAGGTTGCCCAGAGAGGTTTGTGGATGCCTCTTCCCTGGGGCTGTTGAAGGCCAGGTTGGATGAGGCCTTGAGCAGTCAAGTCTAGTTGAGAGGCATCGCTGCCCATGGCAGGGAGGTTGGACCAGATGATCTCCGAGGTCCCTTCCAACCTAAGCTATTCTATGATTCCATGACAGGGCAGCCACAAGAGAAGTTACCAGAAGACCACAATAAAGCACACAGATAAAATGCACCCCACAGTTTAGCAGTAAGAAAGTCTCTGAGATATTTCCTTCCCTACCACTCCAAAGCATCTAGCCCATGTATGTCTCAGATGTTTAAAGACTAAGGTATGAGGTTTAGGAAAGAAAAGCAACAAATCAAGGGGAAAAAAGAGAAAGTTTTACTCCTCACAAACAATCTTTTCTAAAAAGGCAAACAAGCAATCATGAGGCATTTGATAAGTCAATTCAGTTCTAAAACTGAAGACAAAAAATCCTTACTGATGCTATGAATAAAGCTCTGTTGATACAGAAAGTGAAGGCTTTGGGTTTTTTCCTCCTCAATCAGCAGAATATTTTCTTTCTGCTCTATAAAAAGTATATTGCTTTTTAATCAGTTAGCCTGCTGTGCCCTCTCCAGGAAAATATCTTGTGAAAAAGAAGGAAAAAAAAAATCAGAGGACACTGTATACTGTAGGGTTTAAATATTAATAATTGACACAGGCTTAATACAACAGCCACAAACAGATCATTTTACAAGGTCAAACTAACCCAAGCCAAACCATAAGTTAACTGAGATAAAAGACATAGTGACAATTATGACACTGCTTTTTAAACCAGGAACTTTGAAAATATTCAGATCCTGCTTCCATCAAATGACTTCGTTGTAGCCCTCAACTTTTGCCAAAAGCACAGATACAATGAAAAATATTTAAATCAAAATGTGCCAGGGATAAAGTTTATACAGCAGATACTAAAAATCAACATAGGTAGTCCACTGAAATGGATCCATACATATGAATCCTATGAGATCTGCAAGGTAGCCTGATCTGGGGGAAAAAAAGGCTCAGGAGTTTGTACACAAAGAGCAGAACACTGGCACAGGGGAGTACAGAAGAACAGGGCACTCTTGCTCTGTCCAGAGTTTAAAAGTGTGTCCAGATGACAAAGAAAGCCAACGGCATTCTGGCTGGTATTAGAAATGTTGTGTCCAGCGGGAGCAGGACACAGCACTGTACTCAGCTCTGGTGAGGCCACACCTTGAATATTGTGTTCAGTTTTGGGCACATCAACGCAAGAGGGATGTGGAGGTGCTGGAGGGAGTGCAGAGGAGGCCAAGGAAGCGGGGGAAGGGCCTGGAGAATAAATCCTATGAAGAGTGATTGAGGGAGCTGGGGATGGTTAGCTTGAAAAGGAGAAGGCTAACAGCAGACCTCATTGCTGTCTACAGCTGCCTGAAAGGATGTGGTGGAGAGGCTGCTGCTGGTCTCTTTTCACAGATAAATAGTGACAGCACAAGAGGGAATGACCTCAAGCTGTGACTGGGTAGGCTTAGACTGGACATTAGGAAACACTTTTTTCCCAGCAAGACTGGTCAGGCATTGGAATGGGCTGCCCAGAGAGGTGGTGGAGTCACCAACCCTGGATGTGTTTAAAAGTCATAGAATCATGGAATGGTTTAGGTTGGAAGGGATCTCAAAGCTCATCCAGTTCCAATCCCCTGTTGTAGGCAGGGACACCTCCCACTAGCACAGGTCATTCAAGGCCTTGTCCGATCTGGCCTTGAACACCTCCAGGGAGGTTGTGGAGCACAGAATCACCCAACGTGATCTTTGATTCTGTGCTCCACAACCTCCCTGGGCAACCTGTGCCAGTGTCTCAGCACCCTCACTGCAAAGAGCTTCTTCCTAACATCCAGTTTCAATCTTCTCTCTTCCAGTTTAAACCTATTGCCCCTTGTCCTGGCATTACAAGACCTTATAAATAGTCCCTCCTCAGCCTTCCTGTAGCTCCCTTCGGATACTGGAAGATCTCCTCAAAGCCTTGTCTTCTCCAGCCTGAAGTCATTTAGATGTGGTTCTTGGGGATATGGTTTAGAGTGAGCCTTATAGAATAGGGACATGGAATGGACTTGGTGATCCTGAGGGTCTTTTCCAACCTGAACGTTTCTGTGATTCAGTGAAAAGGTGACCCATTTTCATCTCAGTCCTACAGCACCATACCCAGCTCCAGCCAACGCTAAGGCTCTCTTTAGAAGCATTACTTTGAGCCTGTAATAGAAGGTGACTCAGACCCCAAGGAGACAACTGTGTGACCAAACCCATAACCGCGCAGCAGTAACGGACAAAGCAGTGACACAAGCCTACAGCATCTGGGTGCTCAGCAATCAGGTACAGAAGCACGATGAGACCCATCTAGGGTCTTGAGTTGTTCAGCAGAGCCAGGTCAGAACCCTATCAGCTCACCTACTGACTGTTACACCCTGCACCCTCCTGCAGGGCATCAGAAACCATGGGTGGACAGGTACACTGGAGCTATAAATTCATAAGTTACTGGAGCTATCAATTAGTAAGTTATATAGCATTAAGTATAAAGTGGAAGTATGAAAAATAAAGATCTTCCCTTCCCATATATGAAATACTATATGAATTGTTATATATTAAGGATAAATTACAAGGAGCAAGTTGTAAGTTAGGTGGAAAAAAGACCATATTCTGTTTCCCTTTTTTTGTTTGTTTTTTTTTTAATTCTTTCCCCCTTTTTGAAAGCTGTTGCCATCCACATTCAGCATTTCCATCAGCATGAAAACACACAGCTTGTTTTACAATTTCCTCACGTCACAAATGGAATTCAAAGCACTGGGGCCACACAAGTAACAACAGCTGAGTGCAAACCTGAACGGGATCTGTCATAATTGTACAGTGCAGCTTTGCTCATTCAGCCTGGCGGCTGGGAAATCCAGCATGAATTAACCAATAACCCAGCTTTGCAACCAAGCAAATTAAAGTGCACACTTTCACAAAGCCAGCTTGGTTTATTTCCCCTTAAATATGTCAACTAATGGGACCAAGAGCTCACATTTAAATAGAGCCTTTCCTAGAAGTATCACAGTACCACAGTATCACAGTATAGCAAGGTTGGAAGAGACCTCAAAGATCATCAAGTCCAACCCACTACCACAGACCTCAAGACTAGACCATGGCACCAAGTGCCACGTCCAAACGTGCCTTGAACACCTCCAGGGACGGTGACTCCACCTCCTCCCTGGGCAGCCCATTCCAGTGGGGAATGACTCTCTCAGTGAAGAACTTTCTCCTCACCTTGAGCCTAACCCTCCCCTGGCACAGCTTGAGACTGGCAGATCAACGCATCCCTTTTAATGCCAGTGGGGCTGATCCTATTTGCTGCCTAATTTCCTTGAGAGGTTTCCAAGCCACACATGGCACCACCACATCTGAGGCTACAGCCTTTGGAAACAGGCACGAAACCAAAAGTGAAAGTGGCAAGATCCTTGTTCAAGCAGAAAGGGAAAACCCACAAGGCCGATGGATACTTTCTTTCCAACTCCAGAGGGGAAGGTGTGACCCACCAAAAGCGGTGCTTAAAGATCGAGTATGGGCAAGACTGAAGCGCTTGCAGCCTGAGCTTGACTCGCAGTGTTGGCAAGGAGTTAAAGACAAGACTGCATTTTATAACAGCCGGCTGCAGGTCAGTGAGGGACTTCCCAGGATACGTTCTGGCCAAGGCAGAAACTGTTCCTTGGCTTAGAGCAAGCGGCTGCGTTGTTAACGTGTCAGTGGGTCAAGGTCAATTTTACACACCTTCCATGAACGCAAGCCACATGATGGCACCTCCTCCCCATGCACTGGCAGCAAAGTGCTGGTAGTGCTGCGCCCGGACCTTTCCGAGGATGCTAGAAAGCAGCCGAGATGTCAGTCCAGACAGTGCCAGCCTCACGCCCAGTGCCAGCGTAAGACAGGCAGCGTGCATCACCCTGGCAAGCTGGCTAATCCCCGGGCTCAGGCAGAAAAGCAGCTTGGCATTCTGCAAAACTTATTAAGTGACTTATTAAGTGAGGAGTGGGTTTGCCTTCCATTTCCTTCAGCTGCAGTTAATCAAACCCGGGCACAGTTTCTCAGATGTTATAATGCGTGGGCTAATTAAGAAGTATTCTCACTTTAGTAATTCACTGAACACTGACTATGAAACAAATTATTATGCAAATAAACACAAGAGACACTGAAATTCCCCTTCAGCTACTGTGGTCACTGTCACTGAGCTCTTTCGCTCATTACTCAACATTTCACGTGTCACCAGTCACAGACTTGACAAGTTAAAGGATGCTGTGAAAGACAATTATCTTAATCAAATACATTTAGCGGGAATATGTAAGCAGCCTGATCACAATGGAAAAAATTCAAGGCTACCTACCACAACCAGTTTTAATCACATAATAACTGCCAAAGTGATGGGGGTATTAAGTTACTGAGCAGAACCTCTACGGCAGGCTTTGAAGCAAGATGTCACCAGTATCAATCAGCTTGCTTCAATAATACTGACAGCAGAACTTTGGATTCACTGAGCCAATCCTGGATTTCCGTGCACCAGTTTCAGCCACTCCAGCACCTGCACACCCCAACATCATATCTTTTAACATGGGAGAAACTCCAAAATGAAAGTCTCTTGAGTATATAAAAACACAGCAAATATTGTGCTTCTTTTTTTCTCCTCGTTAATAACACCAGACAAACAAGCATAAAGGTGCTAATGAAATGTGGTGGCACCAAATGAGAGGCATTGACAAAACCAATGTAAACAGAACGACCCCCAGGAAGGCAAAGTGACTTTGAGAACAGGAATATTAGGGTGTTATTAGAGGAATTACATTATTCCTGAAGTAGAGAGTAGTTATCAGCAGCATGAAATAAAAGGTCACTCAGACATTGCTATGATAAGCAGCTGCCAACAAGGACATGGGCTGCTATAAATGTCAGATGGTGGGAAGATGACCAAAGTATGAGGCAGATCTGCGTACTTGGTTTGATCAAAATGTGATTATCACCCACCATCATCATGTAGCCATGGAAAGAAGAACTGGAATTTCTGAGTAATTCCAGCAGAGAATTTCTGACGTCCTGGCAAAAGCTCATCTAGCAAGACTATAGTTTCCCCTGTTATAGGATGAATTGATTAGAGGAAAGTAACTTCCATGACATAAGCAACTGAAAGCTTCTTACAGGAGAAGAACAAAAATTTAGCAAAATGTAGGTTGAGAGGTTTGGATATTTCATTTAATTAAAACAGATTGCACTTTTTTTTTTCCCCCCCTGCCAAAGAAGAGTTGTCTCCAACAGCATGACAACTGCCAGTGCCAGAGTGTATGATAGATATCTCTAATATGCTCCAACTCCTTCAGCTATTTTCAGCTCAGGAACCTTCTGTGCCTGATGAGGATTATGTATGTTCAAATGTTTCTCTTCCATGAACTCCTCCAGTCTCACTCTCAACTCATGCAAACTTTTAGGATCCATATCCTAACTCTTGTGCTTTGTTTCCAACCTGTAACCCCACTGTCAGTTTACATCCTGACACACATATAGCAAAGCTATCACTCTAAACAGAGCTAAGGTGAACACAGACTGAGAGGTCAGGCTGAAAATCTCTGGGAACCTCACAAAGCCTTTACAGGGCCTCAGAAGGAAAAACAGTCATGGTATCTCTTCATCTTCCAGCAAAGAAAAAAAGGCATGTCCCACCGTGAGGATTCATGCAGAACAGCAACATCTTTTATAACATCAGGGTAATACCATAGAGAAGGTTTTCCAGCTCCACTGCTGTGACAAAGTAACATCCATGCTCACCTATAAAAGTATTTTGTTTGTGTGTAAATGTGAACCTAGAAAGCAGAATAGGTCATTAGAAATGCATGTGTGTGTGTGCACTCCTCTGACTTCTGAGCAGTGCCCTGCTCTCTCGGCAAGAGCTCAGGACCAGAATCAGTTCCATTAAAAGTGCAACCGAGTGTGATGAAATGGGTTTTGGGAATGATGGAGTCATGTCCTTCTGCACCAATGTGTCTACAGGACCTTGCTGCTGGTCTCCCTGGTGCTTCCAGATGCAGGGACCCATATTTCATTACCAATAACAAGTGAAGGAGAGGAAAATGTCCTCAGCAAGCATCAGGAGGAACAGCAAAGACAGTTCATAACCAAAATACTCATGCCTATTCCACATTCAGCACAGACCTCAAGGAGGCAAACCGGGAACAGAAGGGTCCCACTCTCCAAAGGTTTGAGAAAGCCCATGGTGGAGGAGAACAGATCCACAGAGTACAGCAACCCACCACAACAGATCCCTCTGCCCCTGCACAATCTCTGACACTCACACAAATACCACAGCAAAAGACTGGGTCGTTCTCTGATGTTTTATCCAGCAGAAACAAAAGAAGCCAGAGGATGAGGAGTTAAAACCCACTCCTCACAGCTCACTTTTTGACTGCTATCTATGCCCCAACGTGGTCTTAGACATCTGTGCTGCACCTGCCTTACCACCAAGAAAACACCATCAGGGACAAGGCCAACATCCAGTTCAAAGTTCAGAAGTTTAAATAAATAACTAACTGCATTGGGTTTCACCAGCCAAGGAACTGGAAGTTAGTTTTATCTGAATGACTGAAGCAGTGGAGCACATTGGGATTTACCTGACTCCACAGCCATAAACCTGCAAGCAGCATGGTTATTTCAGCTCTTCTACAAGCTGCTTTTTCACTTCTTAAGTTCTTCATGTGTATTAAAATTGGATCTATTCCCATAAGGAAAGGCAAAAATATCTGGTTTTGCTCCATTTTTTGGGGGGAGTTCACTAAACTAAGAGAGAAATATTTATTATGTTACAATGTTTTCAGTTACCCCTATCTTTGGTCACAATTTTCACATAGTCTAGTGCCAGGCACTGAGAGGTCCAAACAGATTTAAAAGAAGAAGAAGAAAAAAAAAATATTCCACCCCATACTGGTTTGCAAAATGTATTCAAGTTTGGGGAGTTTGTTGGTTTGGTTTTTGCTTGGGTTTTGTACTTGTGAGGGTGGTGTTTGTTTGGAGTTCTTTGGTTGGTTGGTGGTTGTTTGTTGGGTTGGGGGTGGGTTTTTTTGGGGGGAAGGTGGTGGTTGTTTGGGTTTTTTTGTTTGGTTTGGTTTTGGGGTTCTTTTGTATACTATCCTCTAATACTCAATGCTTTCCTGCCCCTGCAGCACAGGATGTATTTTAACAGCATGCAGTGAAGTACATCTTTAAAACAATTATAGCAGCCTTAACACTTCCATTTTGTTTTATTATCCATAATCCCAAGCATGCAGATTATCCCTGCTTTATAGAGGAGGAAGCAAACCGTACTGCAGGCGGTCCCTCAGTCAGCAGCAGAGGCAGAGCCCCTGCTCAGGGGGTCAGAATATTTTTCTAGGAAATTAAACAAGCCAGAGTTTGAGCTGGTCAGCAGTTACTTGCAAACAGCTCACCTAAGTGAGCAACATTCCTGGTTAAGCCAGCTGGACAAATAAGACTCTCGAGCTTGGCATTTGAACAAACAAGAAAAGCACAAAGAAAAAGTCACTGGAGAGGAAGATCTGACTAAATTTATTTTCAAAGGGATAGAGGGAAATGGAGATTTCATAAGCAAACAAAACCCTCCAAAAATTAACTTTGGATTAACTTGAAGTGTTTTGCAGAGGTGAGAAAAAAAAAAAGAATCTTTGTTTCATATCTGCGTTACTGAACCTTCCTCCAACGTTCAGACATTTTTATAGCCATGTTTAAAGTACAGAGAAATGCTGCACTTTTATTATTCTAACACATCCCTTCCTCCTCCCAAATACTGGCATTTTCACAGTTGAAGCTATTCTCCACATTAGATAGAAACATGTGAAAAGTGTCATGCCCCTAAAATTCCATCTCGGGGGAGGGAAAAAGTGCAGGCACAAAGTGGGCAGGAATCAACATGAGGCACCCACAAAAAAAGCCAAACGCTCCCTGGAGAATAGCTGCTGTAGGAGTCAGCCTTCACACAACCCACATGGCCACTTTGCTTCCAAAATGACAAAGTGACATTTAAATGACTACTGGACTCCTTGCACTACCTGTGCCTCAGGAGATCCCACAAAGCACCTGTGCTGCTGAAGAACTCCTGCAAACCCAGAGACTAGAGCACAGCAATCTTGTTCTCCACACAGCACCAAGTCAACAGCCAGAGGTCACAGGACCACAGGATGTTAGGGTTTGGAAGGAACCTCCATAGACCATCAAGTCCAACTCCCACTGCCCAAGCAGGACCATAGAATCTAGTACAGGTTGCACAAAGACGCATCCAGATGGGTCCTGAAAGTCTCCAGAGGAGGAGACCCCACAACCTCTCTGGGGAGCCTGTTCCAGTGCTTTGTGACCCTTGGAGAANGAAAAAAAAAAAGAATCTTTGTTTCATATCTGCGTTACTGAACCTTCCTCCAACGTTCAGACATTTTTATAGCCATGTTTAAAGTACAGAGAAATGCTGCACTTTTATTATTCTAACACATCCCTTCCTCCTCCCAAATACTGGCATTTTCACAGTTGAAGCTATTCTCCACATTAGATAGAAACATGTGAAAAGTGTCATGCCCCTAAAATTCCATCTCGGGGGAGGGAAAAAGTGCAGGCACAAAGTGGGCAGGAATCAACATGAGGCACCCACAAAAAAAGCCAAACGCTCCCTGGAGAATAGCTGCTGTAGGAGTCAGCCTTCACACAACCCACATGGCCACTTTGCTTCCAAAATGACAAAGTGACATTTAAATGACTACTGGACTCCTTGCACTACCTGTGCCTCAGGAGATCCCACAAAGCACCTGTGCTGCTGAAGAACTCCTGCAAACCCAGAGACTAGAGCACAGCAATCTTGTTCTCCACACAGCACCAAGTCAACAGCCAGAGGTCACAGGACCACAGGATGTTAGGGTTTGGAAGGAACCTCCATAGACCATCAAGTCCAACTCCCACTGCCCAAGCAGGACCATAGAATCTAGTACAGGTTGCACAAAGACGCATCCAGATGGGTCCTGAAAGTCTCCAGAGGAGGAGACCCCACAACCTCTCTGGGGAGCCTGTTCCAGTGCTTTGTGACCCTTGGAGCAGTCTTGCTCATGTTGAGGTGGAACTTCCTGTGCTGTAGTTTCCATCCATTGCCTTCTGTCCTATCACAGGGCACAAGTGAGAGGTCCTGCTGATACAGCATCTCCACACAGCATCACCCACTGATCCAATATCTGCTGGGTTGACTCCAAACTGCCTTACAAATGCACTATTCTCCCCCTACTCTTCTTCCTACCAAGAAAAACTTTTCAAGATGATCCAAAAGGTACTGGGAAGCGAAGCCACAGATGACATCATCACTAAAGCTCTCAAGTTTGCTGGTCCATAGAGTGGCAAAGACGGGCAGAGCCTCATCTGGGAATGGATGAAGCAAGAAGGCACTAAGGCTTCAGCAAGTACATCTGTGAATCTGCACAATCTAGCAGCCACATGGCTTCTCATCAGGGTGTTAACTCGCCCACTCCAGATATTACAGAAGAACTGTTGTACCACTGACTTGTTAAATCCTTCCAGTAGCAGTGAAGAATAACCATGAGGATAAACCTGAGCATGCTCTGTATAGCATCTCCCTGAAGCACCATGATATTTTTGTGCTAAAGCAGTATTTCAGACCTGCCTGCAAACACTACAACCAACATCAGTTCTGAACTGCTCCTTACCTCCTCACTGGGCACTTCACAGAATCACATGGAATACCAGGTTGGAAGGGTCCCAAATGATCATCTGGTCTAATCTTTCCATGGGATAGTCTGGTTCAAATGAGATGGCCTGGCACCCTGTCCAGATGAGTCTTAAAATTGACCAATGCCAGGAATCCACTTCTTCCCTTGGGAGATTATTCCAATGCCTAACTGTCCTCATTGTAAAAAAAAAAAAAAAAAAAAAAATCTTCTTCTGGATTCCAGTTGGAATCTTCCCAGGAGTAACTTGTACCCATTACCCCTTGTCTTTTCTATGGGATTCCTTGTAAAAAGGGAGTCTCCACTGTCTCAGTAGCCAGCCTTTATGTACCAGTATGTGGTAATAAGGTCCTCCCTAAGTCCTCTCTTCTCAAGGCTGAACAAACCAAGTTGTCTCAATCTTTCCTCAAAAGGTAGGTCTTTCAGTCCTCTGAACACTCTCTTGGCCATATCTTTCTCTGGTAATATGCTATTAAAGTGGAACAAACTGAATTCAATTCAGAAAAGCTCTCATCTTCACTGGAGAAAGAAGGTGTAAACATCCTGTTAGGGCAGAGCAAGACTTGGCTATTTAGAATTAACTGAATCCCCTGAGCTCTGGGGATCTTTAAGGGTCCCTCCAACCCAACCCATTCTACAAGTCTATATGGACACTAGTCAGGTAGATTACTATTTCACCCAAATAAAACTCACTGCCATACAGACTATTCTTATTGGTCTGTTAAACTCACTTGAGTAATTAATCTAGAACAGGAATCTGAATCAAGCTATTAGTCAGAAATTGCTATTCTGATGTGCATTTATATACTACCTCAGTCCTATTTATCTTCCTTGCACGTGTATCTTCTAAGGACAAAGAATGCACCCAGGAAGTTTGTTTCCTAATTCACACCCTGGTATGTTTCACAACTTCCCCATGGAGAAGGCATTTGTTTACATGGGCAAATGAGGGTACAAATATTGCCTCTGCTGACTTCTCCCCACTAACCCCCAGCCCAGGCATTCAGTGTGCTGCAGCTCGCATGGCAGCTCGCATGGCAGCTCGCATGGCAGCTCGCATGGCAGCTCGCATGGCCCCCGGCATAGACAAACCCAATCTTGTGTGGCTAAACCAAATCCCTTCATTTCGGCTACTCAGACGATGGGGTGAAGACTGGGTTTGGCCTGCAAGTAAGGCTTCCCATGACCTGATGGCAATCCCAGCCCTGTGACACCACTCCAGCCACAGCTGGGAGATTTCACAGGCATGAGCAGCTTCTCACCACTGTGACTGCCAGCTGTGGCAGTGCCACGCCGTACTTCACCACGGCACTGCCCACCCTGCAAAGCTGCACTACCAGACCTCTGAAAAATGAGCGAGCCCCACTGAAATTTGGTTACCCATTTCCATGGTGCCCATCTTGCCCCAAGGCCTCGGTCTTTGAAGGCAGAGTGCACCCAGAAAGCATACCAGGTTCAAGCGCTCCAGGGCTCGCTTAAGTTCTCTGCATGAGCAGGCGCTTACACAAGTGCCCGAGCACACCTGCACAGCATCTCCTGCCAGACGCCAGCGTGCATTGGCCCACACAAGTTCTGCCACACGGAGGGGAAAGGAGAGAAGAGCCATATGGGGAACTCGGAGATGGGGACAGGGGCGCGCACTCATCTTTACTAATACTGTGTTCTTTCACTAGAGCTGGCAGACATGGACCGAGCCCGGCGGCACTCCCGGGCTGCCCAGGTGCCGCCCCGCCGTTTCCCGGCGCGGAGCCGCCCGCCCTCCCGGCGATTCCCCGAGGCGGACCACCACCGGGAGCCCGCTGCCAGCCCCCCCGCTGCGGCCCGGCCAGGGGCACCGCAGGCGTCGCCACGCCTGCCCCGGGCACCGCCACCCGCGGGCAGAGGGGAGGGGGAGGCGGCCCCAGCGGGAGCGCTGCCCCGGGCCGCCCGCTGGCTCGCTCACTCACCCGGCCGGCGGCAGCGGCGCTCTTCCTCCGCAGCGTCAGCCCGCTCCGCAGCAGCGCCGGCAGCTCCCGCAGCTTCTGCCGCAGCTGCACCGGCTCGTGGGCTCCGCCACCGGGGCTCCAGCTGCGGACCGGTTCCGCGCCCTCACATGGCGACGGCATCTTCACGGAGCCCACGGCCATACCGCATCCCTGCCGGGCTGCGGCGCCCGGACCCGCTCTGCCTGCCCGCCTTCCCCTCGCGTCGCCCCAGCCCCGCTCCCACCCACAGGCAGGCAGAGGCAGGCACTCGCACGCACCGCTCGCACACCTTCCCCCGGCTGCGCCGAGCGTGACTCCCGCACGCCGCGACCCCGCCGGGCGGGCAGGAAGAGCCCCGCCAGTGCCGCGGGCAGCCCCGGGCGGCGCAGGAAACCGCACCGACCCTCCACCTCTCCCGCCCCGCGCCGCCGCTCCGGCAGCAATAAAGTGCAGGTAATGAGCAGGGTGGAGGAGGCGCGGGCGGGAAGCGGCAGAAAGTCCTGTTAACTCCTTTGCGCTCGGCGACTGCCGCCAGCGTCCGCCGCCCCACCGCTCCCGTGCCCACGGCCGGGGCACAGGGGACAGCCCCGTCACAGGTGTCGGGTTCAGGCTTCTCCAGGGGCTGGGTGGTCTCCGCTGGCACCTGGAGTTTGTTAGGGCCAGGCTGGAGCAAGCTTCGAGCAGCCTGGCGTGTCTCCAAAGCTTAGCCTGCCTGGGCTGGAGGCCTCCAGGGTCCACTCCCTACCCAGGTCACCCTGTGATCCCCGGGGCTCACTTGTAGATGCAAGGGGTGAAGATCTTCCCTGCTTCCTTTTCCAGTGGATTCGTTACTCAGCGAGGTGTTTTGTCCTCCATGTCAGTGTTGGTACTGGAGAACCTGAGTGGTTCATCCCAGGTGAGTAACTTGCAGTTAGGCAATCCCTAGAAGGGAACTCTCGATGCCAGGAACCAGATCCTTTATTCCTCACTATGTTTAAGGGAGAAAGATACATTCGAGGCAGCTGACTAGAATTCAGTACCTTGAATTATTGGGGGCTTTATTTAGCCTCTGGAGTCTTTTCTGCCTCAGTGGCACAGGTGTTGCTTCCTTTCTGCCAGACTGTTCTAGTCAGATCAGAGAAGTGAACGTCAGCTGAGGCTCACCTTACATATATCTTTCGCCTCAGAGCTACAAATAAGGCTGACCTCCTCTTCCAGCTTGAATTCACCAGTTCTTTCATGTCTTAATAAATGATGTTGTAGTCAGTCAATCTCACAGAGATGTTGTGGAAAGCTGTCACTGTGTCCCAACCATGGTGAGGTCCCATTGGTCTCAGGGACTGGCCCTACTGCTCCTCCAGCCCTGCAGAGAACTGCCTTAAACGTGAAACTAACCTTGCCAACACCAACAACAAAATACTAATTCTTTCCTCACTCATGCTCCCTGAACCAGCTTTACTGAGACTGTGGAAGTGCCCATAGTGAAAAGGAGATGGCGGATGTGCCCCACCTGTGTCAGGGTGCTGAGACACAGAATGAGCTCTTCCAGCATCAATGTGACATTGAGCTATCTGTCACCTGAATGCAG
This sequence comes from Ramphastos sulfuratus, assembly GCA_013399055.1. Taxonomy (NCBI): domain Eukaryota; kingdom Metazoa; phylum Chordata; class Aves; order Piciformes; family Ramphastidae; genus Ramphastos; species Ramphastos sulfuratus. Next base: position 38,694 of record WBNM01024418.1, on the reverse strand, counting down.
CAGCAGCAGCCTAGCCTTTTGCCTACCCTCACCTGACAGCAGACTGCTGCGAAAAGTTGATCCTACCTGCAGTGTGCTCACTCTGCATCCCTTGCGTGAGATCTGGTAGCCATCAGGCTCTAGGCAGCTGATCTATTTGGTGGAAAAATAACACCTCAGAAAATAATGAATTTTCCATCGGCCAGACAGCTGAATTGATCCACCTTGTGACCACATAGCCACAGGATCGACAAAGGCAGAAACCTGGAAGTGATGGAAAGCAAAACTGCTCTTTTCAGCAGCTGTCCATTGAATGAGCCTAATTGCATCCTGTGTGCATGACTCCATGAGCAGCGTAAACCAGGCTGACCCAGGTACCCATGAAAGGGATGAGATTTGCTCCAGCCACATTCTGCCACCACCTCCTTCCTGCTGGTACCAGCAATCACTGCCCATTACATGAGCCAAACCTGAAAGGCTCAATGTAAAAAAATAAAAAATAATGAGCTATTTTTGTGGTGTGATATGGCCTTTTGCAGGACACCTGTTGCTGACATGAAAGACAGAAAAAGGACAGGGATTTGACAACTCTACTTAGGTGAAAAATGTGCTACAAAATCCCAGAGAGATCTGGGAGCCCCAGTTGGCAACATCAGTGCCAGCCCTTTTGCAAGGACAAATGGGATTGCGCCATGAAAATTCATTAGCCAAGGCCATGCTGCATCATTGGGCATGAGGAACATGAAGAGTTTCTGTGCAATCCTTCACATCCCAAACATTTCTACTCCATCACTTGATTTGTGCTCTCCAACCGCCCTGCAATGCGCTGTTGACAGCTGTGTTGCCTGGCAGCCACTTTGTCACAGCTCAGGATGTAATTATGAGGAGAGGTGTATCTGTGCCCAAAAGAGTGATAGATCCTTAGTGTAAGGACTTCACAAAAGGATCCTGTCCTTTGAGTCTTCAGGTGCTGCTGCAATACAAACAACAGTGAGACAACTCAATAAAGTCTGACTTAATGTGACAGACGAGGGTATAACCACAAGTAATTTGATTATGGTAAGAAGGGGGTAAATTATGCCAATGCTCAGAAATTTTTGTTTGCTTTTTAACTGAGCATGGTAATTTTAACTTGTGAAGTGTCAAAAGAGAAAGAAACATGCTCTGCAGTGCATTTAAAAATAACCATCTGCCAGAAAACAATCTGGACCAAAAATGTTCAGGAACATGTAGTAGATAGTAGTTAGGCCTTTCTGTTTCTAGTCTGGTACTAGAAAATTCCCCAGTTATGGGGAAGACTCCAATAGGAATTGTCTAAAGGTAAATTTTTGGTTGTTTTTTTTTTTTTTTTTTTTGTTAAGTTGCAGGAGGGTTAGCTTGGTGACTGAGTCTGATACCAGGAAAGGTGGTGCAGGGGGTCAGAGAACAAAGCTAGATCTGGTCAGCAAGTATTTGGCAAAACAGTTTCATTTGAAACAAACAAACAAAAAAAACCAAACCCTAAAACACAGTGTGTGCACCTGGTGTGTTCAGAGCATCTTGCTTTCAGTGAACTGTCACTGAAGGAAAAGTAGGCGACAGGGTCCCTGTTCTCATCAGGGGCCCACATATATTGTTTAGCCTGGTGAAGAGGAGGCTCAGGGGAGACCTTATTGCTGTCTACAACTACCTGAAGGGTGGTTGTGGCCAGCAGGAGGTTGCTTTCTTCTCTCAGGCAACCAGCACCAGAACAAGAGGACACAGTCTCAAGCTGTGCCAGGGGAAGTTTAGGCTCGAGGTGAAAGTTCTTCACTGAGAGAGTCATTCCCCACTGGAATGGGCTGCCCAGGGAGGTGGTGGAGTCACCGTCCCTGGAGGTGTTCAAGGCACATTTGGACGTGGCACTTGGTGCCATGGTCTAGTCTTGAGGTCTGTGGTAGTGGGTTGGACTTGATGATCTTTGAGGTCTCTTCCAACCTTGCTATACTGTGATACTGTGTGATATTTTCTGTCCCTTGCAGACCAAGAATAACACAGAAGGCACCAGGTCTACTGACCATGTGCAGGCACCGGGGAGCTTCCAGTTCTCCAGATTAAACACTTTTCATTTGGTCTGAAATAAAGCAAAGCCAAGGAGATGTTCTCTCTATAGTGCTTCTATCAAGAAATCCAGGTTTGAATATACCTCCCAGAGTAGAGTCTGAACAAGGCTTTGTTGTCTCATTTGCAAGAGACTTAATATAAACATAGGAACATCTATGTTTAAAATAATACAGGATGGAGTCTGGAGACCTAAGCAACTCTACTGCAACTTTACCTCAACGTGGGGCCTGGGAGTGTCTGTGTTTTTTTGGATGTGTTTGTTTTTCTTTCATGGTGTAGCACAACCCAGAGACATGGCAGTGAAAACAATGCAAGTTGTTTTGTGCCTGTATGCATTTAATATCAGTTTTAAAGTAGATCATGGGGAGGGAAAAAAAAAGAAAAAATACTTAACTGTAATCAAACATCTGATAAAACACAGTAAACTCTTGTTTGGGGCTTAAAGTATTAGGAGCTCTTGACTGTCTGAAAATCAATAGATGCAGCTTTGATTTTCACAACATGAAGTGGACGTAGATGGTGCAGGGATAGGACTGCAGAGAGATGGGGGTGCAGGAGCTAGATGTGAGGAAGCCATTGACAGGCAGCAATCCCAAGCCAGCTGCTTGCAGCAGTCCTTTTGGAGTTTTTGGTCTCCCTGACCTGTCAGGAGGTGTTCAAAAGAACACACTTATTTTTCCAAAGCAACAGCACTCGTTTTGTACAGCCAAACTTTGCTTCCTCTTCCCCAGGTGGTCTTGAGGGTGGACAATGTTATTCTGCCCTTTCAGGAACTGAGTTTATTTTCTTCTTCCTATCTCTTCAGAAAGCGAGTGACTTTTTCTTCAGAACACCTCCCATGCAAGAGGAGGTGAGCTGTATGCTACTCACCTCTTCATACCACATCTGGATGAGCATCAATGGAGTTGCCTTTCTGCAGGAGTCATGCCATGCTCTCCTGAGAATTGCATCCTACAAATTTCAATTTGCCAAATGTTACCCCAGACCCAATGCATGTGAATCACAGACTGCCTTTGCCATGCCCTGGGACCCTACGAGCTCCCAGACTCCTGACGTGAGGCAGCCTGGCCTGGCAGATTCTTATTTCTGACTTTCAACACACTGTGTGCAATGGCCCTGTGCAAGAGAAGGGCTGGGGAAGGCTTTGCACTGTCCTGCCACTTCAGTGCCTCTCAGGAGTTTTGGGGTGCATGTCCCAGTCCTGAGAAGGGATGTGTGTACCCCTCGTCACCCACAGCACAACTGTGGCAAGTGACCGTTCAGGCACCATGGTGTGAGCTGGAGATACCCTGCAGGAGTATAGACACCTCTCACCTCCTTCTGCTTTGGCAATACTTCATCAGTTAATCCAACTTCAAAACAAAACCAACTTGTTCACCCTCAGAGCTGCTAAGAACCCACTTTTTGTCTGAGTAATTTGCTTCAGGCTTCTGAGTTGCTAGCTCCTTTCCACCTGATCAAACAGTGCCATCTCAGCTGCAGTTTAAATGTTGGGTATCACCAACTGCCTATGGCTATAAATGCCACCAATCAGCTACTGAAGCCATATATATATCAGGGGCATGTACTCATATGTACTTTTTTTTTTTTTTAATAATTTATTTCATTTCTCAAGTTTTTAGGTTGTTCAGTTGGGTTTGTTTTTTTTTTTTTTAAGAAATCAATCCCATCTATTTTGTCCCCATGTCAGTGTATAAACCAAATATTCAGTGACTGAAGCACAGAAGCATTGTTTGCAGCATTCCCAAGGCCTGCAAAATGTAATGTACACTCAGCAATGGAAAGATACCAAACTGGGAATGGGGGATGAGGAAGCAGATCAGTGCAGGGTGTGACTTGAAAGACAGCAGAGCGGGAGAATAACTACAAAAAAAAAAAAAAAAAGAAGAGGTGAAAGATAAAGCAGATGTATGAGTAGGTGAAATACTTCAAGTAGTTTCATGATTTGTGTGACTCATAGCTGGAAAGGCTGAAGCTGCCTCTATTTAACCCCAAGTTTTCTTTGGACAGTCTGTGAACCTTTACACTTTGGCATTCTGACCCTTTCCCTCTCTGTGTCACAGCCACCTGCCCCTCTGTCCCCAGCACCTCTTCCAGGCCTCAAAACTCAAAGCATCTTCAAAAGGGCTGCTCAGCCCATGTCCTGCCAAGGGAATCAGGACACAGTCCCTACTATTGTCTCTTCAGCACTCCGAGATAGCTCAGGAGCATCCCAAGCTGCTGAGTTTGTCTCTGCCTTTATCTGAACGAGAATTATGGCACTGGTCAGAGAATGGCTGGAAGTGAGGGTGTTTGTAATCTCTTTTGGCATTTCTTTTAATCATTTGGTCCTTTTTAAGAATCACTGGGCCATGATGACAAGGGCAAAACTAAGGTAAATACAGCCAAAAGCATTGTTTGGTGCACAGCAGAACTTTTGCTTTAATACAAACACAAAGAAGAATGAGTTCGTTGTGGTAATTGTGATTTGCCAGAGCTAATGAACCTGACTCAACCCTTCAGTCTGATTTGTCTTTTTAACATACTCAGAAGCAGGGGACCTTATGACCCCTCAGGGAAATTAAAACTCTTTAAGCTCTCATGTCTGGTCTTTTCTGTCAAAACAATGTTGTCATTGAGCTATTACTCTTACAGGCCAAAATTAAACTCCAAAGGCAATAAGATCCTCAACAGAGTTTGTTCAGTTTTCATCATGCTTTTTTTTTTTTTTTTTTTAAACTCAACACAGAACTCTCAAAATGACAAATCAGTATCTTTTAATCAAAAATTAGAAAAGAAACACCTATGGACCTATGGACACCTACAGAAACACCTATGGACCTATGGAATCAGGGATTTTTTCTGACTGCTGCAACCAAAATACAAGTTCCTTTACTCCCAGGCACATGGACATATGCTTGAATTTTCTTCTTTTTTTTTATGTAGAGTGTGAGAAGCTTTACATAAATTTACAGAAGAAATTGTGCAGGAGATTTTGAAAGAGACAAAATTGCTCTTAGGTGCTAAATTCTCACTGGAAGTCAATGGAAAACCTGCCCTGTGTGATTGATGGCTAATCTTTTCTTCCTTAGCTGCTGAGGTCTGTATTTATGTTTTAAGTTCATGTTTTCTGTTACAACTCATATTTTATGTTTCTTCTTCATATATATGTGCAAGGATGCTTTAGCCTGATTTTGCAGAAAGTGAGTTTCAGACACTGCCTTGCCTTTTTGTATGTCTGAAACCTCTCTGAATCTTCAAATGCTTAAGCTCATTGAGCACATTTGGCTGAAATGTTGAAATCTCCAAAATATTAAGTCCTTAAAAGTATTCTGAAAGTAGGCAGCCAGCTAAGAGCTGCAGCTAATGCTTCGCTGAGGTGAAGAGTGCAGCGTTTCATATGGGACCTTAGAAAATCCAGAGAGGGTCTCAAGCTTAAGACACAAATCCATAAAAAATCAGGCTTCATTGATCCCCTGCTCACAGAACCACTACAGAAGCATGTGTGAGAGAGAGATACAGATGTCTTTATAGCATATATAACCTTACAGTGCCCACTCAGTTTTCATATGGGCAAGCTACCATAATGGAATGATAATGAATTTCTCATGTGATTATACTATCATTTGCAAAGAGAGATATCTGCACCTATGTGCACACATGTATGCAAGGTTGCCTTTCATTTTAAGTACATTTTAAGAATGATAATGAATTTCTCATGTGATTAGATGTATGAACATGTATGACATTATGTATGACATTAAATGTATGAACCGAGTCCTGGGCTGTAGCAAGAGCAGTGTGGGCAGCAGGGCAAGGGAGGGGATTCTGCCCCTTTGCTCTGCTCTCGTCAGGCCCCACCTGGAGTCCTGTGTGCAGTTCTGGAGCCCCCAGCACAGGAAGGACATGGAACTGTTGGAGCAGGTCCAGAGGAGGGCCACAAAGATGCTCAGAGGGCTGCAGCAGCTCTCCTATGAGGACAGGCTGAGAGAGTTGGGGCTCTGCAGCCTGGAGAAGAGAAGGCTTCCAGGAGACCTTAGAGTAGCCTTCCAGTATCTGAAGGGGGCTACAGGAAGGCTGGGGAGGGACTATTGACAAGGTCTTGCAATGACAGGACAAGGGGCAATGGGTTTGAACTGGCAGAGGGGAGATTGAAACTGGATGTTAGGAGGAAGTTCTTTGCAGTGAGGGTGGTGAGACACTGGCACAGGTTGCCCAGGGAGGTTGTGGCTGCTCCCTCCCTGGAGGTGTTCAAGGCCAGGTTGGAGGAGGCCTTGAGTGACCTGTGCTAGTGGGAGGTGTCCCTGCCTATGGCAGGGGGTTGGAACTAGATGATCCTTGAGGTCCCTTCCAACCTTACCATTCTATGATTCTATTATCATTTGCAAAGGGAGATATCTGCACATCTGTGCACACATGTATGCAAGGTTGCCTTTCATTTTAAGTACAGCCTCAATATCTCTCTCTGCCTCTGTGTGAACAGACCTTAGCCCTGCATAATCTCTGCAATGAAGGGAAAATACAAAACCACAAGCCAAATATTTTAAGTTTCCAGCATAAACCTGGACCCATGTCGACAAGCTTTTCCCAGGGATAGTAACATCAGTAAAATGTTTTCATTCCATCTCTTGAGAGGTTGGAAAAATCAACAGAAGAATAGCATGAGATCAATTGCCAGAAATAATATTGCCATGTTAAACACAAACTCATCTCACAGCTTCTTGTGAGCAATGAAGTGCTTTATGATGTTGTATTTAATTTGGTTTGTGTTCTGGTTTTTGTTTTGTTCTAAATGTGCACCACAGCTGCTGAACAGAAAAGGTGAGGCAGATGACTGGGAGAGGAGATCACATCCGATCAGGGGTTCAGAAGAGTAGTGCCGTAGGTTTGCTCACTGACCAGATAGGTTCCTCTGGTTTTGTTAAGGATATCATTTCCTCCTGGTAGAAGTAGTCAAATACAGCCAGACTAGCACCATCAGATGTAATGAGGCTGCAGACCAACCCAAGTGGCTTTGTCCTTTCCATTTGGGCAGTAGTCAAGCAGGGTATGCTCATTCTGTAAGCCTGCTGGCATAAGCAAAAGGTCAGGGAGAGATATTGTTTCTCCCATAGGAGGAAAGGCTGGGAGAACTGCTTGGTTCAGCCCTGAGAAGAGAAGCCTTAAGGGAGACCTTCTTACCACATACCAGTACATAAAGGGTGGCTACCAGGAGGATGCAGACTCCCTTTTTACAAGGAGTCCCATGGCAAAGGCAAAGGGTAATGGGTACAAGTCACTCCCGCAGAGATGCCAACTGGAATCCAGAAGAAAGTTTTTTACAGTGAGAACAGTTAGGCATTGGAATAATCTAAGAAAAGTAGTGGATTCCCATACATTGGTCAGTTTTAAGACTCATCTGGACAGGGTGCTGAGCCATCTCATTTAAACTAGACTGTCACCTAGAAAGGCTGGACCAGATGATCCTTGAGGTCCCCTTCCAACCTGGGTGTTCTGTGATTCAAGGATTCTTCCACATCTGCCAGTGTGGGAAGGCCAAGTGCTCTTGCAGCAAGCATGCTCCTATGGTCTAACAAAGGGCTTTGAATGGGCTCACACAAGGGCAGTTTCAAATCTGTGTCCAGAGTTATAATTTGATGAATCCTCAAGTCTCACTCCAAGAGCCTTCCTGAGACTCCCGACTGTTCAGTTGTCTTGTGGGACAACTGTTTGAAGGGACTGTGGGAAAACATGATCAAAGCAATCTTGTCATTACTTCTGGAATGAACTGTTCAAAGAAGTAGTAGACAGGGACAGGGGCAAGGAAGAAGTGGCTGACTGAAACAGCTCTCCCTGTGATGAAGGGAGAAAAGAAGAAATTGGCTGTGTCCTGCCTACTGCAATCTCTCCCCGCTTCAGCCTCCTCTGACTGGAGACTCCAGAAAGGCAACAGGGAGTTGGGGAGTTAGGGAAACTGGGAAAGCAAACCAGTTTGCCCTAGGATGTAAAGTGGTGGGTCCAGTTGAGATCATCCATGGAAGATTATGGATGATGGCTTGTAAAAAGGGGTGGGTTTCAGTGAGAAGCTCAGCCACAAAGGTTTATGATTTTTGATCTCACTAGAGGTACTTCTGCATGTGAGCAGTACTAGCTTCAAGGTGTGTGTGCACTGAGCTCTCTGAAACGTCCCAGGGTTACCTGGGAGCACTCAGAACTGTAAAACAAGGCAGTTATGGTTAAGCCCCCTGACAAGCCACATCAGCAGCCATGTAAAACTTGCTGAAGGAGAGTCAGAGGAAATGTGCAGCATTTTCCTTGACCTATGCAGAAGAAAAACCTAAGGTGAGTTTTCCTTGCCCACGAGAAAAAAAAAAAAAATCCCACTCAGTGAAGCCCTGGAAAAAGACCTTTGTTGTGCTTTGCCTGCAAGACATTTACAGTGTTTGCTGAGACCTGTGTAAACTGACACTGTAAACCGTGTCATACCTGTAACTGTAGTGACATAAAATTATCAAGTCATATAAAAGCTATTTGTAACAAAACACCAAACCAAATTAATCTAATTAACAAGCTGATATTGAACATGTTAACTTACAGAGCAGCAGTTCCTAAGCTATCTAATGATGTATTAAACTAACAGCCCAAACAACAACATGTATCAAAGGAAATTTGAGACAATCTGCCAGCCAGAGGACTTGGCTGAACCCAATACATTTGTAGCTGAGACTAATTTTTGAATTAGAGCTTCAATAATACTCTTTATGGCAGCCTGCCTAGACTGTTGTGGTTAGACAATAGCAATTCTTCCCTTTTCTTCCAGTAGTCTTATTCATTTGCAACCCAGCTTGTGAAGAATATAACTTGAAAGCCAGCCCAGACCCCCACATCACAGTTAACAGTCAAACTTTTAAGATCATAATTAAGACAGACATTATTGCCCCAACCTGATATGTGACTGCTTGGACACAGTCACATGGTGACTGCGAGGCACTTATGTCTGGGCATCCTCCTCAGAAGTGATTCTGAAAAATCCCTAACAGACATTGAAGAAGAAACCAGAAAACTCTTTAATTATATATTTGAGCTCCTGCTGCCCAGTTCTTGCCAGACAGCATTTGTCTCAGGCTGACTTGCTGTTTAATTAAGACCTAAGCAGCGTTCTGGTACTAATAAACTAATGGACTAATAAGCTGCTCTTAGTAGCTTGCAGTGACTCAATTTCTAGTATTGTTTGGTTCTTCTGGCTTGGTAGAAAAGGAGACAGTAAATAACCTGCTGTGAGTCTTTCAAAGGTTCAAGTGTCTCTCTTCCCACAGTTTTTCAACCAGCTAATAAAAGTCATCTGGGAAAGAGGAATGCAAGTGGCTGGAGAAGGCTGATAAAACTCTCATGAAGTACAGTGTGTCTCTCCAAGCTTGTATTAGGCTTGTATTACAAACCAAGAACTTCTTCCTGCCAGCCTCCTCTGAAGCTGCCAGTCAGTTAGTACTGATTACTGATTAAGTAATTCATAAAAAATTCTATTTAGGCAAGGAAGAATGCTGTCTCAGTGGGAAGTCATTGAAACTAAATGGATCATGTAAAATCAGACCACTTTTCCTGTGAGCTCCACTGGCAAAGCTCAGCCAACTCGGAGAGCGTCTGAAAACTTCTTACTCTGCTTGAGAACTATGAAGGACAACAGATTTTGTTCAGGAACAGATAAATGCATTTCAAAATGGAGAAGAATGGAACAGAACCAGCTCTTCATGTTGATTCTTCACCACTGGGTTTTGCTTATCTACAGTGTATCTACCTGTGAACTGCTCAGCCAGGCATCCTTTCCTGTGGATGGAGTGAGACAGGAANAATTTCAAACCATTGCCACTCATCACTGCAGGCCTTCCTAAGCAGTCCCTCTCCAGCCTTCTTGCAGGCCCCCTTCAAGTGCTGCCATTTGTAGGTTTGGTTTCAGGCACTGTGTTGTGGATGAAGCATGTCTTGCAAATGATATTTCATCTCTATCTATGAAGTGAATTGAGGCAAGCAGCTCTAATCTAGGCAGCTACACTGCAGACACCTAAATTTTGCACTTCTGTAAAACGGGTGTAAAATGTAACAAAGCCAGAAGGGAATTTCCTTGGCATTATCCTTGGCAATGCAAACTGATCACACACATACAAGGAAATTTAACAGTGGACTTCTGTAGGCCTGCTCCATGGTCACTCAGTGCTTACCAAAAGCTGCACTGATTTTTTGTTACAAGCAGAACCCATCCAGATTGCTGGGGGTCAGAGGGAGGGTTTTAATTTTGCAAAGTCCAAAATCTCCTGCCACTAATTTCCTGTCACTGAGTGCTCCGTAATACAAAGCCATATGCGAATATGGTTTATTATATCTAAGAAGAGTTGTATTGATTCCATATACATTGCACAGTAGCTGCAATTAGCAGTTTATCAGTATATCAGTTGTTGGCTTGATTTAAGAGGGGAGGGGAAATAAAAGGTTTGAGTAACTTCAGCCAAAGTCAACAAAGCTCTCAGGTAAACATCTATCATACATACCAACACATTCAGTGTCCTGGGTATCAACTGCATGCTTTAATTCAATAAACAAGGTTTATCTTTTGTTGCCTCACAAGGAAAATATGCATGCATGCCTGTAAAACTATTTGGTAGGATCCTCAAGACACTACTGGTCCATAACCAAACCCTTTGTCCTACCTGAGTTACAGGGAGAACACCAACTTTAAGGTAAGCCATATACAAACAGGCCATTTGTTGTTTAACCTGTTCTCTGGAGGCTGTGTTGCCACGGGTGAATAGAGAGTGCTTTGCCTGAGGACACTGTTCAGACTCACTGTGGTTTTTTCCAGCTGCTAGGCATGGCCAGGAGAGGAGCAGCAAAGAAAGGGGGAAATAAAATCACACATTTGAACACCACCACAGACTCCAACACACATAAAAGAAGCCCCTTTTGATATTTTGATGGTAGTGAAACAATTCAGAGAATTCATCCAGCTTCAATAACTGGTGACAGCTAGGGAAAACCAACCCAATTTCCCCCTCTTTCTTCATCAGGCCTGTCACAGCTAGTCAATTAGCTGCTCAGATGCTGCTCACCAGCCCAGCTATTCAAGACATCACAACCATCATTTCATTAGGATACCAACCATAAGTCCAGAAGGCCTGGCTTGGCCACAAAAATTTCAGTAGCCACCTATATTTGCTAAAAAGCAAGAAGAAGATGTGAGGTGCCTGTGAGGCATTACCAATCAGCACACCAACAACCATATAGCTGTGTCTTCCCACTGTCTTACGTATACCCCGCTAGCTTTCTGGCACTGCATGTATTCCTCTGTCAGAGGCCAAGCAGCAGAAAAATTGAGGCTGTCCCACACTTCCACAAGACCTTCCTGCCCACCTGCCTCCACTGACTGCCAAAGCTCACCCCAAGCCTTCCTGTGACTCACAGATGATTTAATAATTTCTGAGCAGATAGATCTTGTGATCAGCCGAACGCCAGAAATGCAAAGGGCCATAGCAGGACACCACCACGGGCAGCAGTCCATCAAGGTTCTCAGTGCCCATTACTTTCAGCACAAAGTTTTACATGCTGAGGAGAAGGCATGAACCAAGAGCTCTGAATACAACAGTTTCTTTTCCTCATCATTTGACAAAATGACACAGAACCTGCAGGAGAAGGCTCTCTTCAAAGACACAATCTGGCATGAAAGTGTCCTGGGTGCTTAGGTAACAGCCTGACTATGGTCAGCCTTTCCACACTCTGTTCCTGAGCAAGCTCACAAATAATATAAACAAAGACAAAGTGTAGCCTTGTATAACCCAAGTTCAATGTCTGTATTCAGAGCCAGGACGTGGATGTGAAAACATTTCAGTAGATGATAACCCTCCATTAGTCAGTGGCTAGGCAGTAAAAACCCTTTCTCACAACTCCTGAAACTGCATCATTTTATGCCGCCTTAGAGACTCAGTTCTTTTTCATGAGAAAAAAAAAAAAAGGCAAGGTCCAGGGTAAGAATCTGAAGCTGTCCAAGCTTCTTCTGCAGCTGGGCACTCAAAAAGCAATGAGGAATACCTGGAGTTTTATCACAAACTCCCACAAAGCTCTTCTTCAACTTCTCCAAGCAATCACTAGTAAGCCAGGACTTAAGTTCCAAGCAGTTATCTGGAAAGTCAATTTAATCACTTTTCTGAAATCTGGACCCTGCATAAGCATCACCTAACAGCCATTTCTGGCTGGCTATGAAACTTGTCCCTGGTAGCCTGTAACATGTTTTCAGTAAGCCATGCTCTGACCATTCATTGTCTGACTCTGGCGTGCAGTAGATGTCGGCAGGAAACTGCAATTGCTTTAAAACACTGCCAGCTGTCTTCTAAGAGACGCAGGCTATCACAAGCCTGCCAAACTTTGCTACCACAAGAAGCCATCCTGTTGTACACAGTTCTTCCCTCAGAAGGAACACACAGTAAAGCACAACTCAGACCCGACTCAATTTGCTCAGCGTGTTGCCAGGACATGCAATAACACTGCAACACGAGAACCCCACACGAGCAGGGATGGGCACAGATATTTACAAACATCCCTGCTCAGCTAAAAGACTGCAGGTGATGACAAACTGAAATTACTTTTGAAACTGATTCCAACACTTAATTATGCTCACAGTTAAAACTTTGCTTTTTAGAAAGATATTTATAACAAGCATTTTAGTCATCTAATTAAAACATGATTCAGAACTCATAAGCCTGAGAGCAAAACTTCCCTGCGTGCCCAAAGGGAAAGGCACATGGCTCAAAGCACCTAAATATACGGTTAGAATCAGCCAGTATAAATATCTGTCTTTGCCTTCTTTAGTTTAAGATAACCTAAAGCCACGTTCCAGTTCAGGTTTGTCACCTTCATATAATTACTTTTAGTATAGCAGAGAAGTGCTGAAGCAGAGCGAATCTGTGGCTGTAGTGAGCCTCACGCTATTGCCACACGCAATCAGCAGCTCAGCTGGAACCTCAGCCCACACTTCTGCACCTTGCTGGCTTGGGATAGGCTTAAGTACGCACTTATGCCCTGCTCAATGAGGCCTGTAGAAACAGATCTCAGCTGTTACAACAATGCTTTTGTCTCTGGCAAGCACCCCTGACAGGGATTCCAGCGTCTCTGATTTCCCAGTATTGCTCATTTCCTGGAAGAGTCGGAATCATCAGAACTATCTTCCCCATTTCTCTGCCAACTTGTCCTTCAGGGCAAAGGGTTCAAGTGACTTTGGTTCATTTGTTACTTTGGTTCATTTGTTTTTACCGGAGTTTCTCTTTTACTTACGAAAAGGTGTAAACAAACAACCAGGAGTGCTGAAACAACCTCTACCTATGCTTCATTTCTTGCCTACTGTCCCATGGCAAAAGTTAGTGTTACAAAAGCTTTGCCTAATGTTCACCGTCTACTCACTTCAGTGGCTACTTCATCAGTCATAAAACTCTTTCTGTAGTCCTCTTAGTAGCAATTTTCCAGCACAACCAATGCAGCCCAACTTTGGGGCAGGCTGCTCTCCAGCATGCAATGCTGCTCTCTTCTAAGAGCAGAGCAGCACTGCCTTGTGCTGGCATAGGCAGGAGGACAGGAGGTGTTCAAAAGCTGTTGAGACTCCCCCACTGCTGGCAGTGGCTGTCCCTCCTCATCCCCCACCCTCAACATCTCCTGGTTTATCCCAGAATGAGGCTCAGGAGAAGAAAAAACAGACTGGACAGAATTCTCTCAGGAGCAGAGCAGCCCTCAAGATCATGGTGAGCAGACTCCTTGCTTCTCCTCTGTACACAGGAGAAGACTGTTTCGGTTTCACACCTCACTGGCAAAATCAGGAGCAGAACAATCTGGGGCTGTCTTGGCTTGCTGAATGATTGAGCATATGTTCTCTCTCTACTCCCAGGTGGCACTAAGTACAATCACTGTCTTTTGTTGATGGTGTTTGCTGTGTGAAAGCTTGGATTCTACATCCTGGTTTTCAAAAGCCCAGATCACAGTGTTTTGTGCTTGCTGGCTCTAGTGAAGATGGGGGCAGTAGTAAAACACCAGCATGACACTCAGTGCAGGGTGACTGCTGCAGTTGTTACACTCAGCCATTCATAAGGCTTTGGTCAGTATGGGAAATCGTTTTCTAACCTCTTCACACACTCTTTTCTGCTGGAATTTTTTTACAGGTTGTTTCCATCACTTGAAATTTTATAAGTAAATCACCAACATGAATGTGACAGTTTTTATGCATCTTTTAAACAGCCCAGCCAGAAACTGATTCATGTTAAGAGAGTCTAACAGGGAGAAGAGTTACAATCTAAACCTCTCACTGACAGGCATTTAGAAAAGCATTGTCATATGACAGTGTCACCTTATCTTTCCTCTTGAGGCAGGAGACTGAGAAAAATGTGCAAGGGAACACACTGCTAATACACAGAAGTACTCACACAACATCTGGACCTTGAAAGTGTGTTAAATTTTATTTACTCTTATTTATCTTTTATTTGGCATATACCTTTGTGTAAACTCCCTTGGAGCATCTCCATACGTGCTTGCAGTGGTGTTAAGCAAACCTTTTTTGCAGTATCTCTAAATCATTGAGCAATCTAACCATTATTCCCCCTGCAAACTGTCTACAGACTCTATAAACATCTTGCCTTTTATACCTGCATCAGCCTGGATTATGTCATTGGCATCAATTAATCATTCTAAGCATCTTTTGAAAAGGCTGCCTACTGCAAAGCTGTATATAAAACCTGGTATGGATAGAGGCACTAGACTAAAAACAGCTGAGTTCCCATGGTACAGGCAGCCCACCTGCTGAATCACAATAATTGACCATGTGCATGTTCCTAGCATGCCCCAATTGCTAAGAGAAACATCTTAGTGTAAACCACCAAGAAGGTGTCTCAAACAGCAGTGTGGTTATTACACCTTGTAGTCTGCACCATGTCTTAGGACAGACTTAACTGTGACCTTAGTATAGTTTGGAAGCTTCCACTGTTACATGCCAGGCAATAAAGAGCCAGAATTGTTCATTATCAGATTGCAGTATTAAAAAAAAACCAAAAACAACAGGGATCAAGAACTACCCTCAAATGCTGATTTGAGCAATGAGGCAAAAGGTAAGTCCTTGGGCTGGTCAATACATTTCAATCATAGAATCATGGAATGGACTGGGCTGGAAGGGACCTACAAAGGTCATCTAGTCCACCCACTCACACCCCCACCCCACCCCCAGTCAGCAGGGACATCCTCAACTAGACCAGGTTGCCCTTATCTTGAATATCTCCAGGGAAGGGGCCTCAACCACCTCCCTGGGCAACCTGTTCCAGTGTAATTGGAGATAGAACAAGAGGGAAAGACCTCAAGTTGAGACTGGGGAGGTTTAGATTGGACATTAGAAAAAAGTTTTTCAGGGAGAGTGGAGTGGTCAGGGACTGGAATGAGCTGCCCCGGGGAGGTGGTGGAGACACCAACCCTGGATGTGTTTAAGGGTGGTTTGGATGTGTTGCTTAGGGATATGGTTTGAGTTGAGTTCTAGGTTGTTGAGTAGAGTTCTAGGTTGGACTTGGTGATCCTGAGGGGCTTTTCCAACCTGGATGATTCTGTGATTCTGTGTCATGAATTGTGAATCTTGGCAACATGCTCTACCTCAGCTCTCAGCAGTTTCAGAAAGTTGTAAAGCTACCTGAAACAGAAAACTACATTTCAAAAGCTCCCATGAAACATTAGGGTTTAAATTGCAGGTTCACAGTATAAAATCATTTAATTTTGATGACACAACCTGTTTATCAAACAGGCACACTGCAATTTTATGGTAGAATAATGCTGCCACTCTTCCTGGCATCCTTTAATACAAGCCAAAACAATGCTCACTTACTCATTAGTGACTCTAGAGAGAGTCCAGCAGAGAGCCACGAGGGTTATTAGGGGACTTGAGCATCTCCCCTATGAAGAGAGACTGAGAGCCCTGAAGCTGTTTAGACTGGAGAAGAGAGGACTGAGAGGGGATCTGATCAATGTCTATAACTATCTGAGAGGTGGGTGTCAAGTGGCTGGGGCCAAGCTCTTTTTGCTGCAAGGAACAGTGGCTACAAACTGGAACAGAGAAGATTTCACCTCAACATGAGGAGAAGCTTCTTTACAGTGAGGGTGACAGAGCCCTAGAGCAGGCTGCCCAGAGAGGTTGTGGAGTCTCCTTCTCTGGAGACTTTCAAAACCTGCCTGGATGTGTTCCTGTGAATACTACCCTAGGGGATCCTACTGTGGCAGGGCAGTTGGACTTATCTCTGGAGATCCCTTCCAACCTCTAAAATTCTGTGATTCTGTGATTTAGTGAAGCAAGTTATTTGATAATATTAAATAAATAAATAGATAGATAAATAAATAAATAAGCAGGGCCCTGCAACAACAAAAAACCTGCCCTAACACTGATAAAATGAGCAAAATCAGGTGATCCTTTTCAACCTGAAGTTTTAGCAAAATCCAAAGGCTTCTGTGATATATTATTATTATTATTATTATTATTATTATTATTATTATTATTATTATACTGCTGCAGGGGAAATGTCTCCTCCCTTAGTCAAACACTGAGACTATATAGAGTAAGTAGTAAGAGTGCTGACAGTGTCTGCTAGCTACAAATGGATTTGTGACAATATAGGTCTGACTTTGGATACATCTACAGTTTGCTGGTCTTGACTTCAGTCCCTTCACCTTTAGCCTTAGCCTTTCCCACACTCCACTTCCTCAAAGATTTTGGGAAACATAAAGGAGATCTAAACAAGAAAAATAAATTCCTGTTAGTCTTTGAGAATCATTGCTCCTTTTTAGAAGGAGTCTCAAAATGAAAGGCAGGCAGAATGAATTAGATTTTATTCAGACAGCTGGTCAAATTCTGCAAGTCCTGAATATTCTGTTCCAAGTTATCTCCATCACAGAAGAGAGAAGCAGCAGTGCAATTTATCCACAGTTCAGAAACAACTAATACAAGATGGATGAGAAGCTGGACCATTAGGTTCAAAAGACAACGTTCAGTGGTCAGTATAATTAGCATCTTGTTAGCAATGGCAATACCAGTGCTGGCACTGTTAAGCAGCAGCTGCCTAGATGCTTGATGGAGTGCACCCTCAACAAATGCAGATCAAACCAATACAGTCAGTATGTGGAAGGAAGCAGTTTTTCTCCTGGGTGCTTGTGAAGCCACTGTGCCCAGTTTTACATCACTCAGAACTGAAGTGAGATTAAAAAAAAAAATGGAGTGAGCTTTGCAGAGGACCACTGACACAAGCAGAGCTGGAACACTTGCCCAGTGAGGCAAGGCTGAGGGAACTGGGATTGGTCAGCCTGGAAGAGAGGTGGCTTCAGGCGAGACCTAATAGCAGCCTGTCAGGGCCTTTGGGGGATTAGAGATGAGGCCAGACTCTTTCCAGAACTGCAGATGAAGGGACAGGAGACAACAGACACAAGTTTCATCAAGGGAAATTCTGACTGGATGGAAGGCAAACAAATTCACTGCAAAGGTGGTTAAGCAATGGAAGATGTTGTCTGGAAAAAGTTTCTGGTCTCTATAGAGATACTCAAAATGAACCAGCCAAGGCTCTGAGTAACCCAATGTAACTTTGAACCTGGCCTTGCTCTGAGCAGGGCTAGGACCAGATGATCTTCAAAAGTCCCTTTCATCCTAATTTTGTTGGCCATTCTTTCAAAACTCATTTCATAGAATCATGGAATCATAGAATGGTAAGGTTGGAAGGAGACCTCAAGGATCATCCAGTTCCAAACCCCTGCCATAGGCAGGGACACCTCCCACTAGAACAGGTCACTCAAGGCCTTGTCCAACCTGGCCTTGAACCCCTCCAGGGAGGGAGCAGCCACAACCTCTCTGGGCAACCTGTGCCAGTGTCTCACCACCCTCACTGGAAAGAACTTCCTCCTAACATCCAGTCTAAACCTTCCCTCTGCCAGTTCAAACCCATTGCCCCTTGTCCTGTCATTGCAAGACCTTATAGATAGTCCCTCCCCAGCCTTCCTGTAGCCCTCTTCAGATACTGGAAGGCTACTCTAAGGTCTCCTGGAAGCCTTCTCTTCTCCAGGCTGAAGAGCCCCAACTCTCTCAGTCTGCCCTCATAGGAGAGCTGCTACAGCCCTCTACATTTCTACCTCAAAATGCTTTGTATGAATTTGTAAAGAAAGGAAATATCCTAAAATGGAACTTTTTAATTCATAGCAGCAGGTAAAATGAAATTATTTACAGTGTAACCCAGAAGTACTACACAAGCCTTTAATTATGCAAATGACAACTACTGCTTCCTTTCTCTACAGGTTCCTAAGCTGCACTCATCAACATAATATCTGATCAACGTAGTGCTCTAAGCAACATGACTAACATCTGGCATGTTTGTTTCATGGTTACTGGCATTCTCTTCTATCTGTTTGGATCTTGACTTCTTTTGTTAGGGACATTCGCATAAACAGGATGTTCCCCTTTCTGCCTGCACTGATATCACACTGATGGGAGCTCTCCTGCAATAGCCATTTTTAGCAAGGTAACATTAAAGGCTGTGATTACCAGCAAACAAAATCAAACCTGCATTCAAAATGACAAAATAAAATGGAATCTTGTCCAGATTCTGCTAGAAAAACTGCTCTCTGTCTCCACTCCATCTGATAGCAGCAAATGTAATTTGCACAGCTGTTCTTCAGGGACTTACAAAAAAAGGCTTCAGGCTCTGAGAAGACCTAACCTTTGTTTCTTTCTAGGCTGAATCTATCTCATTTTTTATAAGGTGATAAATCAAGGCGAGAAGGAGAGAAAATATATTTGGGCTTTTGAATGGAAAATGAGTAAGAGGGAAAAAAAAAAAAAAAAAGCTGTCATTTAAAACAAAGTCCTCCCCCCACTCCTTTTTCTTCCCAAGTGCAAGCTCCCTGCTGTAAAAATCAAAAGTATGCACCGAGATGGTGCCTAAATCTTTCATGAAATGGGCCCTTCACTTGCACTTCAATGGAGCTTGCTGTGCATTAAAATTTCTTTTAATGGCAGAAGGAAATAATTCTGCAGTCAGGGCAGAGTGCTCCCTGCTGCACCTGGTATTTCAGCTGGGTATAGTGTGGATGAGCCATAGAAGGGAAAGGGAATTTGTATTGGAGCCATAGAAGGGAAAGGGAATTTGTATTGGTGCCTTTACGCTACCTTCTCACGGGCTTGAAGGTCTCTACAGTCCTGTAACTTGCAAACACACAGCTCTTGAGATCTGTAAGGTCCCTACGTGTAGTTCTCCCACAGTTCTTATGCCCATGCTATATTGCCTGGCTTGCAACATCACCCATCCTGCAGCAGGCATGTGTTTGCATGGGGATAGTTAAGCAATCCAAACCTGCAGCTCAAGTGGGAAGTAAGCCAGCAAGAGTAGCCAAGGTCAAAGTTGCTGGGCTGCCCAGGGGCACAGCTGCATACCAGCACTCTCCCACAGGCAGCACATGGAAGTCCCCCAGGAAGGTCTTCCTTAGATGAATGCCTCCTGGTGTTCCCTGCGCCCTCCAATGTACTCATCTCATGGCTCCAGGACACGTGGGGATTTTGATGTGAGACAGTTCACGGACATGCACCAATTTGTCCAGCCATGAAGAAGTGGATTCTCTAAGGTCAGGCATGCTCCTTCCTCTTGCTTCTATCCAGCCACTTGGTCACCTACACAAGCCCCTCCCACTAACCACAAGGCAGAGGATATACCTTGCTTCCCAAAATCTTCCCTCTTGGACAATATCCTCTGTACCATAAGAGGCACTTCTGCAGTTCCTCACCCTGGTGCAAACATCTGAGAGTTTAAAGAACTGCTTCATTCTTAAGTTGTTGACATTCATATAGCCCAGGCAAGACTAACTCAGATCAATGCAGCCCACAAGGGTGCGTGCTCACAGATAGATTAGCTCCAGCCTTCAAAGCAACCCCCTCAAGCCCAAAAGCAACAAAAAAAAAAAGGGGGGGGGGAGCTTCAAAGGATATGTCTACCCCTTCCACAAGCTAACATCCCATGCTTGCTGCAAACAATAGTAACAGAAAAATCTGCCCTAACAAGATTGAAGGAAGACATTAAAGTAAACTCAGCTGGATTCCCTAGGAAGAACAGACTCCTCCAACATGGAAGAGATTTTTTTTTCTTTCCTTCTAAATGGTAGGTATGTTTAATAATACAAAAGCTGCAGTACCATCTTCCAAATATTTGTTTTTCTCTCCGTGCAGGCAAGCCTGGCTCTGTTCAGTCAGGTCTTGCTTTGCTATACACTTCCAGTGAGGAAACCTTCCCTGCATGTTTTGGAGTATTAAAAATAGCCATGCTACCTCTAATGTACCCTTCATTGTATTATTTAGGTATAAACTCTCTGGTTATAGACTGATGGGTGGAGAGGGGAAAAGCCCTCATTTCCTCACACTCTAACCTAGCATATTTCAGCGTCTCGGTGGTTGCTTTGTTTATATCTGACATCAGATATGAAATACAAATTGTACTTTGAATAATTCTTCATCATTGCTTCTTGAAGCTGCCAGTGGATTTGTTGAAACTGGGAAAGTAATATCCCATATCCTTTAAAGTGTATTATATTCTTTTTTTTTTCCTGTAACTTGTGTCTGAATCAGAAGTCACCGAATCTAATTAATTTTTTTAATACAAATTTAAAGGGAAAAAATGCACTAGAGGGTTTTGGTTTGGTTGGGTTGAGTTTTTTTGTTTTTTGTTTTTTGGTGTTTTTTTTTTTTTAGATGAGACATACAGCTATGATAAAAATATTTCCAACATCACGTTGCAGTATGCTACATTCCTCCCTGTGCTGTCTTTGTACATGCTGTATCCTATCTTATTTCAGCCTGTTTCTCCGTGCTGAGAAGCAATTGGGAGTGTGTATCTGGACTGGATGTTCCCGTGAAGGCTCATACACAAGTACAGAGCTAAGATCAAAGATCATTCATGCTTTCTGCGTGCTACTGAAATGAAGTATTTGCTTTGCTACTGATAATTGCAAGAGAGGGTTGTAACAAAAAAAAAGATGATGTTTTCTCTCTCTTTTTTGGTCTGTGTTCATCTGGAATATTTCAATTCGACACTTGAGAAGCTGTTGGAAATAACACTGAGCATCTTGCATTACAATTTGTTTTAATCTTGTCTACATAGTTCCTGCTCAACCACCAAAATCTCATTTCCTTCTCTGAAAATTAACAACAAAGAGCTGCCACACGACGTTGGCAAGCTACATGGTATAGCTGCTTCCCGCAGTCATCCTCCATTCTCATCTCCTCATGCTAATTTAGCCCAAACTCTGACTGCACAGTGGAGTAACGATTACCATACATATAGGCAGAAAGATGGGAGCCTCTCCATATAGCTTTTGATTTCTGTGTCTACCAGATTAAGGCTTTGCTATCTAAAATGTCCTTTCCTATAATCTTCTTCAGTAAAACATCCTTCAGTCTCTTCCACCTTCAAAAGACCACCAAAAAAGGTATCTTTTAATCTAGAGTGACTGGTAGATGGCCACGATGAATGTAGTTTATCGAGGCTGCATTGATGCCATTCTCTTTGACATTAGCAGATTTGAGCCTGCACAGTAGGGGTTCTTTCTGTTTTCAGAAATCACATCCCATTGTCTCTGCAATCATTGCCTAGTCTCATTTTCACAGAATTGCTGCTTTATTAAGCAAAGTATTTAGAAAGTTTCCCCCAAAACCTTTACAGTGAGTGCTTTTCAAAAATTAAATGCCAACAGAACAATTTCTCCTCCTTCCATCACTAGAGGGATGTTAATTAGCAGGGCTGGTTGTCTCGTTTTTTTCTCAATCTTCTCTCCTCATAGCTGTATGTGAGTTACACACCATACTGATGTGGGTGGCATAGGAACCAGAATAGAATAAGGGAATATTAAAACAGTGCATTGCCTGTCTCAGTGAAGGTGCACATGAGAAGAAGCTGTGGTGGGAAAGGCAGGTGAAAGAGGAAGCAAGGAGACTGAAGAGAGCTCTTATGGTTTAGTTTGCACTCAATCCTGCAAACACCTTCTGCTGAGGTTATACTCTGTGGATCTGGCTGCGTAACTCCACATGGCCACACAATCACATCCGAAGGCAACGACAGCAGAACTAAACCAATACTGATGCTGTGTCAAGTAAACCATAGGAGGAGGGTCACATATTCAAAATTATTGTTCCATTTCATGCAGGCAACTGCACATTGCAGCTGTGGCATGCACAGACTTTTGCTGACATTCTAACTGGCTGCTCAGCTTTAGCTACGGCCAGACGTGGCAGGAAGATGCACGAAAATGAAACCTTGGTTGCATGGGTGCTTAGGGAGCAACTGTCCCAGCAGCAATCACTAGTGAGTAGCAGCCACCATTAGAAAGATTAAACTCTTTCCAAAGAAGGTGGGCCAAGAAGCCAGGAGGATAACTTGCAATGGCAACATGGGCACAAATGAGTTTTTCCTTCACAGTACTTACTCCTGGTGGACAGTCAAGCATCGCTCTGGGAGGAAGGTGTTTGAGAGGGAAATGAGATAGCTAAAATCTGAAGGTCCACTCAGCCAAACCACTATCCTCACCATTAGCACTTGGTGAATGTGCAGCACTGTGCTGGCTTGCACAACAGCCTTCTCATTTTGCATGCATGGTTTTGACTACCTCCTCCTGTGGTATGCTACCTAGTAAGTAACCACTGTGCCATTTAGTGTTTGCCACAGCTGTTGGCAAATTGAATCCTGGTAAACATGGATGTAAGTCTTCTGAAAAAAAAACAGAGCTTTACCCACTGAGAAAACTTCTGTGGCACCCTGCAGGCTTTAAGAGGAATGGAGAGGAGATCCAGAGTGTTACAGAGCTTATGAGTTCAGACAATGCCTAAAGGAACATTATTGAGAGTATGTTTTATGAATATGTATTGTAGAGGTGTGCTGCAATGTACACATGCACTGTGTACTCACAGCAAACAACATACTAGGATTTCTTTGACAGCTGTACAGCACTGTCATCAAAAACCAGCTCCTTTCAACATAGTGTGGAGGTTGCAAACAGAGATCCTATGTTGCCTGAAGCATTTGACATACTGCCAATCCTGAGCGGGAGTTATTATCCCCAATGCTGGATTTTTAAAACAAGTTTTCAAACTCACATTGCCAAGGTTCACAACTTGCAGAATCACAGAACCACTGAGTCTGGGAAGGACCTTGGGAGGCCCCCAAACAGCCTGGCTTTGCCCAGTCAGGTCTTGAAAACTTCCAGTGATAAATACTCCACAGCTTTCCATTCTAGGCAACAGAAAACATTTTTTTTTCCTCCTGATTTGCTGAAATCATTTCAATAGATCTGACAAGCATCAACCAGTCAGGAGGAAATTCCAGTAGCAGTTACATAAATGCCTGAAAACAGATGTGTTTAAAGAGGGAATGCTGATGCTGAGCCATGGCTGTGCCACTACAGGTATGCAAGACTTAAAAGAGACAGCACTACATTAGTAACCCTCATCTGAACCACCTCAGGTCAGTTCTGTCTGGATGAGATGTACATTTAAATATCCTCACATCAAAGAAAAAAGGAGAAACGATTATACCTACACCTGCTACTTTCATTTTAAAGCCAATTAATCCATTGTGGTTGTCTCTAATCAAAATGCTACTTCCAAAAAAACTTTAAACCAGATATATTTATATTTTTTTTTTATAGCAGGCAGAGTAATCTCTTCCTTCTGCTATGAAGGACAGATCGTTCAAGACAGGAGTCTGGGCTGTGCTGAAAGCAGCTAAAATTACAGCCAGTTCCCAAAATAGGTATCAAAAGCCCAGCAGGCTTCTCTTCCCTCCATGGCTGCCCACATCGTGGGAACCATTCCACCATCACTATGCTAGTTAGCTCTTCTCCCACCTCCCCAGACCCAAGAAGGAGACCCTGCCCTCTGAACCCATGCTTAGCCTGCCCACATGTTCCCTGGTCCCTCAGACTGGCTGGGTTTAGCTTGAGAATTTAGCCCTGGAGAGTGTCTGCAAATTTGTGTAGAAAATAATAATGTTGGTATCTGACTACATTTCTATTTCCAAACCATGCATGCTGAGGAAAAACTCAGCCCTGTGTGGGGAAGCAGATTTTAAGGCAGTAGCATGTGAGTTGATGGAATGGAGATTCCCACGTTCAGCAGATGGCAGGTAAAATGCACTTATCCAGGCTGGCAATAAAGAAGAAAGCTCTCCTCATCCTTCAGTGGGCACAACTTGGGTTGGCACAGTCCTTAGTCCCACAAAACCATTCTCTCTCTCCACCTGCAGTATTACAGCAGGACTTCAGCCGTGTCTGTCACACAGCTAACAGCCTCCCCCTGGGTCATCTTGGTCTCCAGACCTGTTTTGCAGCACTCAGAGGCTCAGCAGTGCTAAATGTCTCCAGGATGAATTGCCATGGAGGAACCTGAACCTTCCAGGGTGGTCTCCTGAGTTATAATACCATGCCCACAGCCACCTGGCTGGCAAAAAGTAAATCTAGATGTGGTTAGCCAGAGAGCAGAATTCACAAGGGAGCTTTCTACTTTGCATGTCCTCCAAGACTTTAACCAGCAATGCACAGCTCAGGCTGAGGGCAGAGCTGGGATCCAGTTCCAGCCTCCTGGGTCTCAAGGACACAGACCCTTCAGATGATGCAAAGTCACCTTCAACAAAAGTTTATAGCCAGTGGAACTACCTAGTTGCTACTGATCTGCAAGAGAATCTCTCTCTCCCAGCTATCTTTTCCAGCTTGCTTAGGAAGTGCCAGTCAGGGGCTACCAGTAGCCTGGCTTCCTCTACCAGATCTCTCCAGAACACCAGTAAGGATGCAATCAGGACAGTCCAGCAATCAGTGTCTTGATATAATCCTTCCTCTTTGACAGTCAGTAGGAAATAAACCACTTGCTGGAGCTTGCTACATTCAGGCACAGATAACATCCCTAAAAAAGATGTGAAAGACAAAGACTACTCAAGGATGTTGCAGCTATCAGAGGAAGGTATTTTCTATAGCACAGAAAATACCTCATTTTCCTGAGTGTTTCCCATGGGATAATACCTTCATAGAAACTGTAAATGTAGAACCTGGAACCCAAGAGATCTCTAAAGGTTCTATGAATTTTCAACACCATTAAGCACAGGTTTAAATGAAACTAAAAGCAAAATACAATTTTCCTGCTTCCCAGTATATCTATTCTTCCATGAAGGGTAGGTGAGATGAAGGAGAAATAGAAGTGGCCAGCAGAAAGGCCATCTAAAATTTCTTTTTTTGACATTAAAGAGTGAAACAGCATCCTCAAAGCACTTATCACAGTATCACAGTATCACCAAGGTTGGAAGAGACCTCAAAGATCATCAAGTCCAACCCATTACCACAGACCTCAAGACTAGACCATGGCACCAAGTGCCACGTCCAAACCCACCTTGAACACCTCCAGGGACGGTGACTCCACCACCTCCCTGGGCAGCCCATTCCAGTGGGGAATGACTCTCTCAGTGAAGAACTTTCTCCTCACCTCCAGCCTAAACTTCCCCTGGCGCAGCTTGAGACTGTGACCTCTTGTTCTGGTGCTGGTTGCCTGAGAGAAGAAAGCAACCTCCTCCTTATTGATAGCAATAGAAAAGGATTCTTATGCTCCAACATTTTTGTAGGTATTCTGCTGATGAATAAATGCATCACAATATTTGTTTTAAGTTCCTTCACCACCTCTTAGGAAGGGATGAATCCTCCCCTAGTCCTGGACCAAACCATGAAGGCCCAGATCAGTATCTGGGAAATACAAGTTAGGTTTTCTTGTGATGTTTGAGGATGAACTTTAACCATTCCTTTCTAGTTAATAGAGGCACCTACTAGACATATTCACATCTAAATTCCAGGTTTACAAATCTATCAGCAAAGTGCTCTGTTGAAAGCACACTGCCTATTGCTGAATATTTCTGGAACATGCATTGATTTCAAAAAGGTATTTTCACTCCAACTTTTAACTGCTTCACTTTGTAATTTATCTCATCACTCCTCTGAGAAAGATGATGAGACTGACAGCTCATTATTTTTTGTCATCTGCTTAGTGATCATAGCATTAGAATTCATCACCTTGAGAAGACACAGGGATATTCAAGTTGCAGGAACTTTGTTTGAGGTTATAATTTTGCTTTGAAGCACCATGTCCTGAAACTTCAAAAAGAATTTTTCCTCTGCAGTAAGGAAGGGGTGGAGGAAGAGGAGAAAAGAAAAAAAAAAGAGCTGTAATATTGCAAGTTATGGTAGCTGATCTCACAGCATAAAAATACTTTGGAAGCTGTACCTGAATTTATCTTACTGAAGGCAAACCCTCTACTACCAAAGATGTGGGAACTGCAATTTGCAAATGACTGCTGAGTCTTACACAATTGGCCATTGTTGTACCTTTTTGCACAGTGTGTGTTAAAGACAAGGCAATCCAGGTATTATAAAAGAATTGATAAGACCTTCTCCTCCCTAGGCTCTCTGCTCTTAATTCCACCACAAGACTAATACAGAAGCAGGAGAAACCAAACCCAGCTAAAAAGTAAGGTAAGACTAAAACCTTAAACCTTTTCACAACTGTAAGAGGGGAGAAACAAAAAAATAGTAATTTCATTTTCCACTCCTAGTTTGCCCAGGTAGAACTGGTTTCACCTCCTACTATTTACACACCTGATAACCTGCCAACATTGATATGCATTGGGAGACTAACAGAATCAAGGAAAAAGATAACTCCATGGGCATAAAATAGGCAGCAAATATTCAAAGGGATTACTCCCTTCACAACTAAAGAACATACATGTGTCTGTAGCTCACCTATTAGTTGTTTCTAACTCATTTGGATGTAGGATGCATTATTCTGATATTATTTTTGCCAAACCCAAGCCTTCCTTTTTTTTTTTTTTTTTTGCTTGCTTTTTTTTTTTTCCCCTACACCAAATGAAATTGGAAGTTCTTAAAAAAACCAAATGTTATAAGCCTTGTTTTCATTTAATTCATTACTTCATAGTCAATAGACAGAGAACATCTGGATGCTTATCTCCAGTAAGGTATGCAGGATACAAACTGATACACCTCCCTTTCCCCAAGATAGCTTCAACCTTCCAATGAAAAGCAGGTGGATGGACTCATGATTAGCCCAAGACTCAGTCACAAGCAAGATTGTTACCCAAGGAGAGATCCTGAACCGTACTTAGGCAGAACCCAAGCAGGTGCAGCAAAAGCAAACAGGTGGGAGAAGGCAGCAAAGGTGGCCAGAGACAGAACATGAGAGAGAAGCAGCAGAGAGGGAGCCTGGGAGGTACACTGCATGAGTCTGGGTATCCTGCTGCCAAGGGGAGATTGTACTGGGAGAGCAGGGCCTTGGTCAGACTGAGGGAGTAGACAATGGACAGGAGGCATCAGAGAGAGGAGTGGTTGGTTGGGGATATCAATGATGCCTTCAGAAATGCCAGGGAAGGGAAGTTCCCAGAGCAGCTGTGCTTGTCCCCAACAGTTTCTTTCATCCCCTTTGTGCTCTCTGCTGCATCTGAGTGAGGTCATTCCCCCTTCCTCTTCCTCTCCACTTTTGTGGTGAAGTGACGTCTTTGGCTCCAAACTGGACAAGGGCTGAGCAGATTATGTGATTATTTCCTTCCCAGGGTTGGTCAGGTCTCTGTCAGAGTTTGACTGGGCCTGTCCTAAGACTTTTCAAGGCCACCAACACAGAGACAACAAAGAACCTGCAGCCCCCTGCTTTTGAAGAGGAGCTGCTGCATTTCTGCAAAGTGGCTTAAACAGTTTTTGCACCCAACACACCAAAATAGGAAAAGGAAAATGGTGTTCACAAGGGAAATTCTGCCCTGCTGTCAGGGGCTGTCTCCAAGATTCAGAGAAGTAGGAGTCACAGCTCTCCAGAACTGGCAAGAAGCCAGCTCAATGTTTCCTCTAGTTCCCCTGGATTCTCTTCAACTATTCATTTGGAAATCCCATATTCCTAACATATGTGCTTCACACACTGTAAAGAAGCCTTTACAAGAAGGGAAATGGCAGCCTGGCTAGCTGGAAGATGTGGAGGTCAGTCCAGCAGAAATGGGTTGGTGATTTCAGGCCAGCTTTTTGCTGAGCCTGACAAAGTCTGCTGCTTGTGTTTCACATAAACCCAGTGTTGTGGAGGCTCCCTTGGCTGCATTGGCACATCTGTGTTTTGGGCTGCTCAGAGCAGCCTCACCACATCTCACCACATCTCAGTGATGTTTTGGGGGTCTTTGGTGGGCATGGACTAGGTTGCTTTCCGAAGAAACTTAACCAGCTGCTGTGAACCAGAGAGGAAAAAGCATTTTAAGCCTTGATGGGAATATCCAAGTCCAAAATGACTGACTGGGGCATTCATCTGAAGAACCAGACTAATCTTCCCTTGGAGTAAAGGTACAAAATTCATCCAGCAGATGTACCTGGGGCACCAGCACTGCCATCTTCAACCTGTGGGTCCAATCCTGTCTCTCACACACACATCCAAACTGGACAATTGAGAGAAGAGTGAAATGGATGGAAATCTCTTTCTCTCCTTATCTCTGCTTGGAAGTATAGCCTTGAGAATATATGAAGGGCAGTTTGGGGAACCTAGCAATTTAGGGGCAGTAAGTACGATACAGGTAAGCACAAATTTCTGGTGTCTGTGACTGTTAATGAGCCACCTTTAGTCAGGTTAAATTGAGCATAAAGCAAGCAAAAAAGAATAGGGACCAGGGGAAGAAAGCAGGACCTGTTGCATGTTGTAAGCAGTGGTGCTAAGACCTTTGGGACAAACAGTAGAACCATCATTTGAAAATATAACTGCCCAAGCCAAAACAAGACCTGACAACACATTTGCTACACCAGAAAGAAGCCTGCTAGATAATTAACGAGGTAGGAGGTCAGGAGAAATAAGGATAAACTATAATTAGCTACTATACAATCAGAGTTTGTGATGATGCTTGCATCCAGAAAGAGTTTTAATCGATCTTTCCCATATTACACATTCACAAAGCTCTCTAAAAGCTTAGCAGTTCAGTGATCTATTGTGACTATAAATCACGAGGTGCGTCAGTGGCACCGCAGCCCCATAAACCAGAGCTTGGCTGTTAAATGAGCAGAATCCCAGCCGATCTGACGCACGATTTAACTTCTCTGCCGAAAGCCTCCAATCTGTCTCGTTCTCAAGCAGCTCGGCGGCCGCGGCCGATAACGCAGCGCTGCGCGCACAGATAAGAGCGGCTCGGAGCCGCCCGCCGGGGCGGATGCTGCCCCCCGCCGCCTTTCCTGCTGCCTGCGGCGCTTCCGCCCCTCGCCTGCCCGCCGAGCAGGATGTGAAGCCGCTCCTGAGGTCAGGGAGATGCCGGCATGCACCCCACCGCAGGCCCTGACTGTTTCCCCCCAAGACAGCTGCACTGTTCTCGCCAGCGCCAAGGATTGCTGAGACACCGGCCATGGGCAGAGAGCCGGTAAGGCTGCTGAGCCCCGAAGTGCTGCAGGCAGCACCGAGAGGCTGATTGGTGTCAGGCGCAGGCTCTGTGCCGAGGAGAGCTGCAAACCTTGCAGGCCCAGGCAAAGCCCAGGAAGGGCAAAAGATCCAATCTGGAGTCAAAGCTTGGTTACATCCAGCTGTATTTCAAGAATCCAAGCCACTGCACTAAAATAACCCACATGCTGCATGCAGCACTCTGAGGCATTCTGAGCCAAGAGACAGGAGACCTTCCCTTAGGTCTGGTGGTTTTCTTAGTTCTTTCTTCTTTCCATTTCTGTGAGTTTTAAACACCATTGACATAAAAACTACAGGTACTAACAAAGTGCGTCTCGGCACGCAAAGGAAAGCAAAGGAAAGCAAAAGCAAAGCAGGTTCTCCAGCGTGTTGCTACAGGAAAACCCTGGGGCGCTGTAGTAGAGGACCAGTAATCAATACAATAGTAGTGTTGAGTGGTGCTGAAAACAAAAGGCAATACTCTTCAGAGAGCAGTGCTTAGAGAATAGACTCCTTCCATGTGTATGCTGGTACTCAGACCTCATTAAATAAAAGCACTATTGGATTAATTAGGTAGTGTCTGGTAAGCTCTTTGAAGAAATACAAAATTGTGTATATCAGTGCCAGCTGTTGTGTGTTTCAAGGGTTGCAAGCCAGTGCAATCCCCTTTAGCTTCAGCCATGAGATCTGAAGAAAGGCAGGGTGTAAGATCAGGCCAAAATTCAGCCTTTAAACCTTAAAAGTGCCCTTTTTTGGTTTTTTTTATTGGTTGGGGGGTTCTGTTTGTTTGGTTTTGGTGGTTTGGTTTTTTTGTTTGTTTGTTTGTTTGTTTGTTTCCATCTGCTGCCTCCTCCTTCCTATCCCAAAGCAGAGAAAACAAACTTTTCTTGTACAAACAAGAGATATGTAACACCTACAAAAAGCATTTCTCCCTTATCTGCTATTTTCACACAAGGCATAAAACAGTAGAAGACACTCTGAGAGCTAAGCAAGCTCAGGCAGCTCTGAGGCACACACCAAAAAAAGTATGAAAACGGCAGAAATACTACAGAACAGTGGTATGGACAACAGGGGAGTTGTTACACTATGAAAGATGCATGCCCAGACTGTGCTGGCTCCTAATGGTTCTGCACAAAAACCAGTTAGACACATCTGTGCCAATGTCAAAAGACAGATAAACACCCTAAAATGGAAGCCGTCCAGTCCTCTAAATGTACTTGAGAGCGTTGTGTTGAGGCAGCAAAATACTGACAGAAAGCTCTCAATAAATCATTCTAGGAAATTAGATATCACTGCTAGACCTCCTTAGTATTTATACAGTCCTTTAAGTTGGCCTTCACATGTTTCTTGGACACAAAAGAATTGGGCACAAATCTCTGCAGTATACCTATAAAGCAGGATGACAAAAGTCGGGAAGAAGTGAGGCATCCCTAAAAGGATGACAGGCTTTGAGTTTGGGTTTGTCCTCAGAGGTGCTGTAAGAGTGAGGACAGACAGGTGCCTCCTGCCAGCAATGTTGTGTCACTGGTAGCCATCCCTGGCCACACAGTGATGCCTCTGTGCTTTAGGGAACCAGCAACTCATCTAAGGAGGACACCATATAAAGTGTCCATTTAACATCTGCACACATTGTTTGGGAAGCTCAGCCCTGCTAACGTTTCTGTTCAGACAACACAGGGCAGGCATCGTGATGAAGGGGCTGGAGCATTGCCCTGTGCAAAGAGGCTGAGGGACCTGGGGCTTTTTGGGCTGGTGAAGACAAGACTTAGAGGGGATCTAAATCAGTGTTTATAAATATATGAGGGGTGGGTGTAAAAGAGGGGACAGACTCTTTTCAGTTGTGCCTTGTGATAGGACAAGGGGCAATGGATGGAAACCACAGCACAGGAAGTTCTGCTTCAACATGAGGAAGAACTTCTTTACTGTAAGGGTGACAGAGTACCGGAGCAGGCTGCCTAGAGAGGCTGTGGAGTCTCCTTCTCTGGAGACTTTCAAGACCCATCTGGATGTGTTCCTGTGTGACCTGTGCTAGGTCCTGCTCTGGTAGGGGGAGTTGGACTCGATGGTCTGTGGAGGTCCCTTCCAAACCCTAATACCCTGTGGTCCTGTGATCTTTCTGTGAATGAAGTCAGTGCAGATTTCAGTTCTTCAGAGCTGACACAAATAAGTACATGTATATATTATTGTATTCTACCTCATGACAATTGTAGGGTTACCTTTGCCCTATTGCAGGTTATGTCATCTCTTTTGGGCTTACCGCTTGCCTGCACTGGCAAGACAAGAGCATAAATTAAGACAATTATATAACATATAGCATGTTACTCATTTCTAATTCTATTCTTTAAAAACCCTGAGAAAGGACAATTTGATATCAGAGGAGGGGGAATTTATTTCAAAAATTAGTATTACTGGTTCCAGAATAAAAGATTGGCTCTGTACAGAGTTAAGTCTAAGTATCCCAGGAATAATAATCCTGAAGGATCTGTATATATGTAAATACACCTCTCCATTCATCCAACTCTGCAATCACTCTGTGAAAACTCAAAGACAGCAATTTTTTTTACAGGTTTTTTGTTGATTTTTTTTTTTTTAAAGCCAAACAGTGAAACCAATCAGATAACTCCAAAAGGCCAAACTATGAAAAATAGGTTTCATTACTGAACCAAAAGGCGGGACCATTTGGGAAATTGGAAGCATGGATTATTACCTCTGGAGACTCTAAATGTCTTTTACTGCGTTAACTCTCTCCATCCATTATTCATCACACATGCCAGATGAGACAATTTTCCCATCAGATGGCTCCTAGGCAAGCTACAGCAGCTCGCTGTGCCCATGAGGGGCCATGGGACAGCAGGGCTGGGCTGGTACAGGTGTGTGCTGGGGGTGAGGGGCTGCACCAGCACACCTCCACCTCTTTCGAACAGGAGTGGTTATCCCAGGTGCATGGGCTCTTGGGCGCACCACATTAGGTCTGCCTGCAGAAGCAGGGAGGAGTTTTGCTTCTCTCTGAAAGACAAGCTATGCCATTTGGGGCCCCAACACATGCCTATTATTACAAAAATCAATTCCTTGTAGGAGTTTATCTTAGGCTTCTTCACATTCTTGCACCACTAAGAGGTTTGGATGAAACTGAGAGAGGGATAAGAGCAAATGAAGGAGGGAAACAGATTTTAAAAGCATAAGAATACTTCACTATTCTGTCACATGTAGGCACATTCTGACACTGTGCCTTCTCCATGCCATGTCATCTTTACTTTGCCTCTATGGCTTTGGGTGTTCCTTGTCCCATGTTTCTGCTTCCTCTCCCAGCAGATATCATTCTCTTTCTCCCCAGGAGAGGACCTGCAGTTTCTGCTCCCCCTTTATTATCATTCTCTTTCTTCTTCTCCTCCTTTTCCAGAATATAATTTTTTAAAAGCTGGGAAGAACTAAGATATTGTGTGTGTGTGTGTGTACCTATACTTGCATGTGTGTAACATACTCCACTCTCAGGAGCAGCAGAAATCCTTCACTGCAGTCTGAAAGGATGAGTGGAAGAGCCTTAGGGACATGGAAGGTCCCACGACTGAAACAAAGGAGGAGCAGTGGTTGGGGACTGAAACACCTGGGACTGAAACACTCCTCCTCAGCATCCCAACAAGTCTCTTGCCCTGTGGTGTCAGTTTGCAGCCCAGATGGCACCAGCCCAGGGAATAAACAAAGCAGGATACACCAAGACCAGCCCATTTCTTTGCCACTGGTATCTCAGAACCAGCATTTCCCAGATAATTTTAGTTTGCTTCACCAGTTGATCCTGAGAGCAGGGGGAAATTCTGTTTTTTCTCTTAACACTGTTAAACAATATTGCGTTGAACTGCCTACGTATAGCCAGAGGGAAAATTAGGCTTAGCAAGTACTACTTTTTGGCAGTTACTTTTTAAACAGATGTTCAGCTGTCGTAAGATGCATTGTGGCTGAGGGCTGGGCCACAGTACAATGCTCAGCCAAGGATGTAGTGACAATTGCACAGGATTAATTAAACTTCCTGAATGACCTCACTTAAAGGCTCTGCAGAGACCAGATAAGAATCACCCAGCCTGGCCAAGAGCCTTAAAAGGGAAAGGAAAAGGACAGAAAAGGACACTTCTTTCTCTGGTTGGGGTTGTGGAGCAGCACCTGCAGGGCCTGGCAGGGAGAGGAGCACTACTGCTGCTCTTGCTCAGTTTAAACAAAGAGAGATGGATGGGTGAGAGCTGAACAGGTCAGATGTACACGCAGCCAGACACAGGCATCCTTGGGACCTCACAGCAATGTGCAGAGCAAGCTACCTCTCCTCACTTCCCCACTTCTCCCTTATTGTGTTCCTGTCCATTCCAGGGCACCAGGTCATGGAAAGACCCAGTAACACAGAGCTGGGGGCACCTATGCTTCAAATAATGTCATTTCTAAGCTCACTGCCTTGATCCCATGATCACCCACACCTTGTAGCTCCATCAAAAAGTGACTCAAGCAAGCTGACAATAATAATTTTGCAGTCTGAAAGCACTACAGGTTTGTCTCCTTCCTTCTATATTAATTCTTCCAACACTACCTTAGCTGGCTTTACAGTCTGAAAATACCCACTTGCCTCATGCAAGGCCATACAAAGCCATAGAAGCTGTGCAGCCCAGTGTCACATTACCAAACCAGCATCTGGTAGGCTGTGCTATAGCACTCAAGCACTCTGAACTTTAGAGGTACCACAAAATAATAATAATGATGTCTGTGGATGTGGTCTACCTGGACTTCAGCAGGGCCTTTGACACTGTACCCCACAGCAAACTGCTGGCTAAGCTGTCAGCTCGTGGCATGGATGGCAACACTCTGTGCTGGGTTAGGAACTGGCTGGAGGGCTGAGCCCAGAGAGTGGTGGTGAATGGTGCCACATCCAGCTGGAGGCCT